>JACEVL010001512.1:0-26221 GCA_020284085.1 Aporrectodea caliginosa
GAAAATAGAAATCAAGACAGTTCAAAACATCTTTGAGTGCATATCTGAGCAGGACGTTCATCTCTGCAGAATTTAAGACATCGGGATGTCGATAAAAGAAGTAGTAGATGCCAGTGACAATGACCTGTGGAAATTGAATATGGCAGGTGTGCCTGCAGAGGGAGACTTTCTGTCTAGGGACATCAGGTTGTTAAACTATAGGCTCTATATAACGACTGCATGTATCTTTGTTCTATATCAGTTTTTTCTTCTCTTGCCTGAAGGTCAAAATGGCTGACTGAACATTGCGTTATAAGGTTAATAGTTTACGTCTAAGAGTGAAACGAACCTTTTATTTTTACATTGAACCATTTAAATCTAACAGGTTACGGGCCCAGAACACGTGGGTATGCGCCGATAAACGGATGTATTAGTAAAAGACGTTTACCGATCGAAAACATAAAGAACGCTGTAGAACAGTTGTACGCATGACCATAGCGAGAAGCGACCTTGGACTTTCGCTTCAACTGATAAGGAAAAGATGGCGGGTAAAAGTTAGGGCTGTCAACGGGCCCCCGGGCCCCCGTTCGAAGGGCCCGGCCCCTTAAATCAAGGCCCGAAAACCCGTCCGAATCAGCATATTATTTTAAGTAAATTTTAAAAGCTTAAATATAGACTTTCTGTCGCCTAAAACGCTGTGGATTTGAAGATGTGTTGGCCAGCTACAGTGGTGTAGAGAGCTGTCAACGGGCCCCCGCACACCCGGGCCCCCGTTCGTAGGGTCAAGCCCGGGACTGATCGAGGTATTAGTACCGAAAAGCGCCGTTAGACACACACCACAGGTCTTTCTATGTAATTAATTAAATCAAATTTTGTAACTTCGTTACTGACTCAACTATTTTTGGCTTTCCTCAAATGTTTTACCACTGACGGGCCTTCGGGCCCCCGTTGAAAATGAGCTCGGGTACCCGGGCCACGTTTTTCTAACACCCGGGCCCCCGTTCGTAGGGTCAAGCCCGGGACTGATCGAGGTATTAGTACCGAAAAGCGCCGTTAGACACACACCACAGGTCTTTCTATGTAATTAATTAAATCAAATTTTGTAACTTCGTTACACTGACTCAACTATTTTTGGCTTTCCTCAAATGTTTTACCACTGACGGGCCTTCGGGCCCCCGTTGAAAATGAGCTCGGGTACCCGGGCCACGTTTTTCTAACATTTTGACAGCCCTAGTAAAAGTTCAAGTAAGATCGCACAACTCAATAATCAAAACTATCAGACCTGGAAATTTAAGATGGAACTTCTGCTAACTAAAGAGGATCTGTGGAAAACAATTGTTAAGGAAGCTCCTGATCCAGTAACTACGGAATGGCAGACCAAAGACGGAAAAGCCAGGGCAATAATCGGTGCTTTTATTTTATCATTAAACCGTTTAAATCTAACACAGGTATCATACAAGTTGCCAAACAATGCACTGGTGACGCTATGTACAACAGCTCCAAAGACTCTGTAAGCGAGAGAGCAAGTCAGATGAAACACTGTGGCCTTGATTTCGGCCGAAATAGAATTTATTTTTGAACTAAGATCGTATTAATCAAGGAGACATAATCTCACTAACAAACGTCACATCATTGTACAACAATATGATGTATACCCATGGAATTCTGAACAAGTCAAGCTCTCAACAATTACTCTTGGAGAAAATTGAACAGAATCTCACAAATTTTGCAATCACAAATGCCAGATGCACGAAACCAGCATTCATTCATACAAAGGAATCAGGAAGATCTGCAATAGACAGGATAATAGAAGAGTGAGACCTCAGAGTAGATATGTCCACAATCAACCAGTGTTCCAAAATCATTCGGCAAGCTATCCTACATATTTTCTCTTTTTCTAATTAATTTTTTACAAAGGCTGCTGATGAGTCAGTTGTAACAGACGAAAGCGCTCCAGCCTTTCCATCTCTTGTTCAATGAACGTTTTGAAATCAAATTAAAGCTGCTCCACAAAAACATCATTTAATTTGTTGATCTTTACCAAAACATGGCTAAAAGTTTCACATTAACACAAAGAACCCCTCCGCGAGGGCTTACAGACAGTGATAGCTTTACATTGCAACTATCACCGATTCTAAACTTTAGAAACATTGAAAAAGAAAACAGGGAAATGGACGTTCCTAGCTCATAAAAACGCACGGTCATGTATTGGCCCTAGGAAACGTAAACATAGTGGAACATATAGAGAAATGGAAGTAGAAATGGTGGCACTGAGAGAAAGAATGGATGAATTGGAAAAAACGGTTAAAGACTTGGCCACTTCAATCAAAGAGAATGACGGGTCGAATAGAGATAAAATGAAACCCCCCATGAAACAAACCAATACCATAGAGGCAGGAGACACAACTGATTGACCTCCAGAGGAAAACTAAAGGTAATAGGGATAACTTTTACCAAATGTATGGGGACCTCAAATCGAAAAGGAACCAATATACAAATGAACAGCTCAGCCAAAAACTGGCAGATGGAGAATTTACACTTTTCAAAGAGCTCAGGACTAAACTAACAGCTTGGGTGAAAACTGGTTTGGGTGTATCACGACAACTGGAACAATTCTACACTCCCACTCAGAATCCTGATACTATACCACCACTGTTGACGATCAGAAGCCTTGCAGTCGGTCTCAATAATGAGTAGGAACAATATTTAAATGAGATAGACTACCTGAGAAGAAACCTACTGATCTGGGTCATTACTGAGGCCAACACCAAACTGACACTCCTGAATACAGAAACACGTACCATGCTAGACCAGTTGGGGGACACAGAGGCCGCAGTGGTAATTGCCAAGGCATTCAAAGCAGCGACCCAGGCGGGGAGTTACTTATTTAAACAGAAGAACATACAACCTACCACACAAGAAACCGGTTCAAGAGCGGATCACGGACCTTTGCCACACACCATGCCGAGTCAACCACAGATGACACAGACAAACCACGAGATCCAGCAGCAACGACTTGTGACAAGGTCTCTTTACAGCCAAGTGGTAGGAACAAACACTAATACATCAGCCACAGCCAGAAATTACACAACATACCGAGGTACTACGGCCAACTGGAGACAAGGCAGGGACTCGTCAAATTCTCCTTTCAACAGACGGTCAGACAGATTCGAACCTAAACCACAGAGAGAAATGAGCACTAAAACATACCACAATTACACTAGAACTGAAAACAGACCTCCGTATCAACCACCTGGTTCTTCACAAGAAATGCTACCCCCAAGGCCAGGCCCGACTCAAGATCAGCCTAAATCGTTGCTGCAACTCGCACCTATAAAACAGATTACACATCCTCGATTCCTCGCGAACCTAATCTGCCAGGCCCGTCGAACTGATCCTTAGACCTTAGTCCTTCCCGTGCACGACTGCACATCGGGCAAGGCAGTTTCTCCATTCTTCCTTATCCTTCGCCACCATCCTCCACCGTCATCTACAGGCATCTCAGGTCCTCTCGAACAGTTCCCATCCAGTTCTTTCTTGGCCTTCCTCTCCCGCGCTTCCCCTCTGGAGTCCAGTTGATTACCTGATTGGCTCTTCTATCACTATTCTCTCACTATCGTTGAACTGATCACTGTTACACAATGGATCTTGCCAGGTGCAGTCAGCAGCAAACAAAACACGTAGTGACCAACTGCATAAATCGTGTCTCATCTTGTCTCATTCAATAGTACATTACAAGCCTGCAAAAAAGGACAGACAAGTAACTCCCATGTCATCGAAACCAACTTTTTACAATATGTTTGAAACTCCATACTTCGGAGTCAGAAGGCAATATCACTGCTCAGCAAGTGTGGTGCATGCATCAAAGGATTACATCAACCCTGCTCTTTTCACGCTGATAGCTCCTATTATGATGAAGCTTGATAAGACAACAATTACGACTGAAAGTGAAGCTTGAAAACATGTCAGTTGTGACTGAAAGTGCTTCATGCTTTGCATACGCAAATCATTCTCGACAGATAAAAGGACCAGTACAAAGTGACCGAAATCCAAAGAGAATTGAACAAGGTCAATTTCTAATGTTACAAAATTTATCTTGTGTTTCTGGGTCTTTGAAGTGGCATACCCCGAAGATCTGAGACTGTTTTACATATTCACTGAGAAGCTGTTTGGAATGTGCAGTGCTGCTTCAAAAATTAAAAGTACAGTTCTGGCAATCACTGCACCAGACTAGCTCATAGTGACATTACTGTCTTGTAACTGTTGTAACCTGTAGAATTTCAAGATTTAATAACTAAGTTTTGTTTATTATTGATTATGACCATGTTATGAACATATCCAACAACCTCACCAATGCTCTCTCTCAAAATGTCAGAGAATATGGTGTGTACGTTCCTCCAGGCCTTCTATCCAACAGGAGGATTCAGGCTTCAATGGATAATACTGACAAGGAAGTGGATAACCCAGAAGAGCATTTGAAGGTCAGAGCGTTGATTAATGTCCGTCGTTAGGTGCGAAGGTAATTAGCTGTGTTTCTCGACTAATATCAATTGGAATGGATACACAAAGCCACAATATCTTATTGTTGGGCGATTTAAAAACCGGAAAGTCGTCGGTTACCGGGTTCCTGATGTACAACTATGGCGGTCTTGACAAGTCAATTATCGAAGAGTATGAACATGAAGTTGAAAATTTGAAGTTGGGCAACTTGAGATTCAGTTGGCTACTTGATAAAGTGAGAGCCACAAAGAATAAGGGATCAGTCTATAATACCTTGGCATTGTCAAGGCATGTCGCGCAATCTTGTACTCTTGGATGGCCCTTGTTCGACTGTTAAGGATTACTTAAAGGATCGAAGGCGCCATTCTGGTTGTCTCTGGAATAAAATCAGATTTTGTAACTGGTTATAATCAGATGCGCTAACAGCTCGTTCTTGCATTCAACTGTGGAATTAGCAGACTAGTCATGGTTATTATCAAGTTGGACAGTACGGATCCTCCTTTTGACGAGAAAACGTACACTGACGTAAAGAGTGCGGTTTCAGAGTGCATGAAGAAGATTGGTTTTGATGTAGTCACTGTTCCATGTCTTTTATCTGTTGATCTGGAAGACAATTTGTCGAAAATTAGCGAAAGCTGCAAATGGTACAATGGCTGGTCTGTCAGCCAAGAGGACAGTTGTAGCACTAAAACCATAATCGAAGCAATTGACTTCATAACTCAGCGATCACCATCTCTTCAAAGCACGAATGCTGATCGAGAAGGGTCTGGCATAAGAAAGGCTTCGTCTTCTGGAGTCTTCAGTTCTTCGAAAACGTATAAGACTGGATCAGGATGCCATACAGATGTCCTTGGAAAAGCTCCTCAACCTTCTGTCTGCAGCTATTGACACTAAGCAATGCGTCTCCGGAGGAACCATGATTTGTGACAAGGCGTTTTTATTTTCTGGATTACCTGACCTCGGAGACTTCGTCTTTGATTACCTTTCCAGCAACATTGGTAGCATGCACCTCACAGCAAAACGAGCAGTTTCTTTGTCACCAGGGTCGTGCTGCGGCATATTTACAGAAGCAATCAAGAATTCACCATCCATCATCTTCCTGAACAATGTAGACAAGGCTTCACAAGACATTATGAACTAAATTCGGGTCGCCATCAAAACCCAAAGTAGCCGTTCTGCTGCACCAGTTGTTGTTGCATCCAAGCATGGAACTGTAAATCTTCCTCAGGAGCTACAGGATTGCTTCGTGAAACTGTTTGAACAGGCTTAAATGACCCACATTTCGATGCTTGACGAGGAACTCCTTGTGGACTGATTTAAGAAAAAAGACGTTTTCTTGCAACTAGTTCAGTAAACTTTGCCATTTTTTGTTGTTGAAAAGTTAATAACAGTTTACATTTTTTAAGTGGACAGACTTATCGCAATGCTTCGTTGGGAATTACTTTGGAATGGATAAGGAGTTTAACTCTGAATCTCATGTAGAATGCGAAGCGTTTTAAAAGGACGGACCTGAAATGGTCGCATTCATATAACTGCGCAGTTGTAGCAACTTTATCTCTAACACTAGATGACAAGCTGGCACAATATCAAATTTATGTCTTATCGAGTCTTATCGACTGCATATAGGACAAATGTATTAAGCCCAGCAATTGGTTCAAGCAAAAGAGTGTCAGAAGCTCTCTGCAAAACATTCTCTCTCATTTAGAGTAATTGATACAGTTTTAGCTGGAAAAGGAGAACCTGGAGCATTTGTGGGTACAGACAAACAAATTAACAGAACAACATCAAAACTGGATCCAAGAAGAGTCCAATGCAGATGTCAAGAACCACATAAATGAGTTTCCTCAAGTTCTTCCGCACTATTGGCAATGCTGGAATTGCCAATTGCATGATGGCATATATGAGAAATTCTGTTATAACTATGTATGGATGCATCTGCTAATAATTCAGAGTATAAATCTTCACTGTCTACAGGAAAGTGCTTATTAAGGTGTCCATCCAGCATCTAGTTTGACTATAGGATATAAATTCAGAGAATGGGTCAGTAAAGCATCAACCACCGCTCATGGGATTTCAAAAGAACCTACCCACAACTGGTTGAAATACAGGAACAACTCATGCGACGAGGACAATGGCTACACGCGATCGGGATCTCGATCAACCCGGAACTACGACAGACAGAGAGGGACAACCTGGACAGGATCAACAACTACCTATGCTACCTCCTTGGGGACAACTTCGTTGAACCCCTGGAGGAAACAGACGTGTCAACAGCGGAGGATGGAGTCCATTACAATCATGCAACAGCATCAGCAATAAGGGAAAGTCTAATCCAGTCTCTAACATCTGATATACACTGTAACCTCCCTCACCATACCTTTGTCTGGCACTCTGTCCTCCTCCTCTGTGATCCCACCCACCGATACCTCCACTCACGCTTCAAAAAACAAACGCCTATCACCTTACCTTCGTTAATAAGATCAGAAACCACAAAATAGATAATAACTGCCTACTAGTCATTGGTGATGTCACAGCCCTATATACTAACATGAATATCAATAGAACAATTGCAGTGGTTAAGAAGGCCTTCTATACCAACCCCAACACTAATAGACCAGATAAGGAGATAATAGCCCTACTCGAGTTGATTATGAAGAACAATGATTTTACATTCAACCAGGAGGTGTTCCTACAAATCTTCGGCATGGCCATGGGCAAATCATTCGCTCACAACCTGGCGAATCTCTACCTCCTTGATTTCGACAGGGGAGCCAGAGGGGATTTCACATAAAACTATCCCTATACTTCCGTTTCCTAGACAATATTTTCTTTGTGTGGCCAGGCTCGCGAGAGGAACTCACACTTTTCTAAGCATTTCTCAATTCAATAACACCTGGCATTACAATAAAACTGACAGTAAGTGAGGGAGAGGTAAGCTTCCTAGACACAACGGTCTTCAAATACGGCCCGTGTGACAATACTGTACTGCAGACCAAGGTGTACTTCAAAGATACAGATACCCACCAGCTCTTACACCCCACATCCTTCCACCCGCCACACACAGTACCCGGGATACTTAAATCCCAGATAATCAGATTTAAAAGAATATCATCCTTCAAAACTGACTTCGACAACACATGTAGCATACTGTTTCGCTCTCTGAGGAGGAGGGGATACAGTAAAAGACTACCGAGACAGACAAAGCACGACATCTGGCACGGCCTAAACAGAAAGACGACCAAGACTGACAAGCATTTATTACTGCCTATAATAATACCATATTCACCAGTCTCAGCACACTTGCTTAGAGAATGGAGAAGGTTGATAAGCAAGCATTCACGCTTTAGTAAATATAGAATAGTGGCAGCCTACACCAAACACAGAAATCTAGCACAATTGCTTAGCCCAAGTGATTGATTTGTTTCAGAGGCAGCTGACCTGGCAGGACAAGGCAAAGCACACTGTAAGCGACGAACGGACGCGATTGTGCCTGTGCACAACATTAAACATATTAAGAAAATTGAACAACTTGTTGGTGCACGGCAGATGGCTGGATCCTACTTCACGATTTTGCGAGGGTTATGCTGGATGAGGAGTTGAAATGTCCTAAACCACTCGTAAAACATATTGATGCCATTGCAAAGAAAACTGTTAATGCGCATACTGGATCTCGATGTGATCAAGTGGGTGGAAAAGTAATCATGGGGGATTTCAGTCTCTTGCCAAGCAACTTAATGCAAGAGTTGACAAACCCTATGAATGGCTCATAAACGGGTCATAACCACAAAAAATTAAGTATTGCATGCATGTTTAAAACTGTAGATTGGTCGGTCAGCCGGCAGAAGACCGTGAGCCAGTCTTTCTAGAAAATGTGACCGCTGAAGAATTCGACGATTCACGGAAGGACGACAACGATACGCGATGAACAATAGCTTTTGTACGCTTTTACAGTTGCTTCAGTCAGATAATGCCCGAATTGATAGAGCCGGCAGAAGACCGTGAGCCAGTCTTTCTAGAAAATGTGACCGTTGAAGAATTCGACGATTCACGGAAGGACGACAACGATACGCGATGAACAATAGCTTTTGTACGCTTTCACAATTGCTTCAGTCAGATAATGCCCGAATTGAACGAGCCGGCAGCCGGCAGAAGACCGTGAGCCAGTCTTTCTAGAAAATGTGACCGTTGAAGAATTCGACGATTCACGGACGGACGACAACGATACGCGATGAACAATAGCTTCGTACGCTTTTACAGTTGCTTCAGTCAGATAATGCTCGAATTGAACGAGATGTGGCCATTTCAAATGATTTCATATATATTTTTCTGAAAAATTTTTGTCTTGTCATATTATATGACGGATTTCTTATGTTGTGCGACCAACAGACGGTGCCCTCATCTTGACAATGGTGAACCGAGTGTCTGCGATCCGACCTGTGACTGTCGTCCGTGATCTCGGGGTCATGCCGGAATCAGACCTGTCCATGAGGGGTCATGTGTCACGTACCGTTGGCTGCTTCTTTCGTCAGCTCCACTTCCTGAGAGGCTGCATCAAGTCCTTTCCTTTCAAGGCTGCGAGAGAGGCAATTACCAATCATGTAGTCCATACCACATAAATGGAGATATGATCTTGCTAGAACATAAATGTAAGATGGATGTCCTCGCCACCAGGATCAATGACAGTATTGTCAAGAGGATTGGAATCGGTCCGCGGGTCCTCAATTGCTTTCAATTGGTATCCCTTCTTGGCTTCTATCCACCATGGCTCAACTACTCTCTGCCCCGGTTACATATCTTTATAACCGCTCCCTGGCTTCCTCTAAAATGGCGCCCCAGGGATGCTCTAGCTGTATCACGCCAGTCCATAAAAACGTGAGCCCACAAAATGAAGCACACTTTTTCAATTTGAATACGAATTTGACTTGCTCAAAGTCGGATACAACCAAGAATCAAACCTGTACTCTCCCCATTACAAGCTGACCGGGTGTACTTGAATATCTGAAAACTGATTTCAGCTAAAGGCAACGAAAATACCACGTATAGAAGGTCTCGTTTGGCCGTTACTACAGAGCCCTGGTGCCTCACGACGATGACACACGCCTACGATTCAGTTATGTGCGTACTGTAAGGGTTATTCCTCCGTGGTTGAGAATTGTTTCACGCATAAAAAATTCCACTTACTTGCAAAAACTATAGGCGTAATGCCTGTGATAAGAAATCGGTTCTATAATGCAAAACACTGTTAAAAAAGGTTGTTACCTTATATCTTCGCTGCAACGCCGTTGTCTTCTTACGCATATATAGTATAAGATCAATCGTGCTTCTCGTAACTTTTTCTATTGAAAACTAAAATGGCCTAGTCAGCCAATCTCTTGAATATGTGTGGAAATTACCACGTAATTCTGTAGAGTAAACTTATGCAATAATTTTATTTTGACTTCAATAAAAAATATAGGCCTATACCAGGGATCTGATCGAAATTCAATCTCAAAGACTGAGCCTCCGAGGAGTCACTACACATGTGCCCAATGCTCTAGGCAACCTGGACCTCTTCTGGATGTCTTCTAACCATCTACTCCTTAATTCAGATAAACCCAATTCATCTGGCTTGGTGGTCAAGCCCAGGTAGCCAAGATTGACATGACATTTCTCCGTGCTAGGTTTCCAAACATCCACTACTCTGCCTCAGTCCGTGACTTTGTCATTACACTGGATCCAGTTCTCTCATTCTCAGGCCATGTCATCTGTATCTCTCGAACATGCCTCTATCATCTACACCAAATTTGCACCATTCGTCATGCGGCCAACACTCACGTCCATGCGTTAATTTGTACTAGGGTTGACTTTGGCAACTCCATCTATGCTGGTCTCTCTTCACTAAACTTTTCCCAGCTTCAGTCAATACTCAACGCTTCCACCCACTCTTATTAGTGGTCTCCTGAAATATGCTCACATATCTGCCTTCATTCAGGAAGCTCTCCAAGTCCTGGCGTACTGTGCCCCAGCACATTCAATTCAAAATTCTAACACTTATGTGCAACTCTCTGCTCGGGGAAGCTCCTTCATACCTTACGTACCTTGGACTGCACACTCCCAGGTCACTCCACTCTTTACTCAGCTGCCAGAGGCCTTCTAGATGTCCCTCACATGCGTGGTGCAACTGCTCAATCTAGAAGCTTTGCTTATTTTGAACATTCTAGTTGGAACTATCTTCTGCATGAATTGCGTTCTGAGCTCCTCAGCCTGAAGACTAACTTACTAGTTAGTGACAGCACTGACTTGGGTCAGAAGTGCCTCCGAATCTCTTACATTTGGACACCATACTCCATATAAGCATAGCCGCTTCACTTTTATAATCGCTCCTGTCATCCTAAAACAATTGCCTACTCATTTAAACAGTTAAGAATTCTTACCGCAGTCTAGGTGAGGTAAAATGTCGACCATGTTCTTCAAACTGAGTCTTGTCTTGAAGCGATCTGAAGATTGGCTGCATCTAGGGTTGCCAAAGGAGGACACAGAAAGCCGGAAAGAATGACAAAGCAGGATGCATTGCAATTTTCACTTCGGAGTCAGAGGTCTCCTAAATAACCAAGAAACAAAGTCACATTGAATAGCTGCATATAAAATTAGTTTTGAGGCTTTTTATCATACCATATATAAGACTATTTATTTAAGCAATCAATATAAATATCTTCTTAATTATGTACAGTATTCTTCTGAGGAATCAACTCTCCACACCAAGTCCTAATTACCAATAACATACGCATAGAACTTCTCACAAGATGTGATAAGAAACATATTTCATATTGTACTCTGTGCTTCAGCAAAGCATGGAAACTTTTCAGAGTGTCCGAGAATTTGCAGTTTCTCTTGGTACTAGTAGATGCCATTTTAATCAAGCGTAAAAAAATTACTAATATAAACAAACTACAAATGGTGCTCTGCTACAAGAAACAAAATTAGTACTTTGACAATACTCTCTAAACAGTTCATAAGATACATTGTAGCATTTAGGCCTAATCAGATCATGGACTACAAACACTGGAAAAGTAGAGCTGCAAAAAAGAATAAATGAGTAGATTGGCAAGCCTATTAGACCCTTTAGCAAGTTTAGAGGAACATCAGAACAACATGCACATGTAAAGTCAGAAAAATTTTCGCAAAAAATAGCCAAAAGAACACATTTAGCCCCAATACAACAAATATACAAAAATTATGGACATATTTCAGGTTGTTAGCTTTGCCTCCCAGACAGAGGGCAAGAGGCCAAAAAAGGTCAGGTCCTCCTTTTACCAGAGGTCTGGCAACCCTAGCTGCACCTCAAACAATCTTGGGTAAAAGCAGGTTTTATGGTCGAAATTAACTTTTTATTTTATCATAATTGTCCATGAAAACTGTTATCAATCCAACTTCTATTTACTTCAACGGTTATTTTCATCAACCCAACTTCCATTTACGAAAAAATAGGTCAACCATGTGACGATATGACCATGCTTTCAAGAAAAAACTAAGAAATTCCGACGCTAAAGCCCAGTTTTACCAAATCTTGTCCACCTGCGTCTTTTTCTCGTCTCCCTCAGTAACTAGTCGAATGATAAATCAGTCCACGACTTTATGTTATCAGTCCATGTCACTTTAGGTCTTCTTTGGGCTTTGGCAAACTACACTTAGGATAATGAAGCCAAGTACCTTCTAAGATTCGCGCGCTTCCACTGCCAGAACAAGCACACGAAGACCTTGAAAGGTGTGGCACTCATTCAAATGGGCAGCAGTTGTGAAGGAAATGACCCAATCAATTCATTGAGGTTCAGGCCATAACATTTTTAGTTTTAAAAATTCTATAAACTTATATAATTCATGTTCTTCGAACGAACTAAAAGTCTAGACTAACTTTCCCTCCCATCCTTCCAATATGGCTGCTTCCGTTTGAGCGACACAATCTGGTTCCCTGCGATTCGCTGCTCCACGTAAGTAAGATAGTTATATGTTGTAGCTACACGACTAATTATCATCATATTCGTTTAATTTCAAAATAATCCAGTTGACAAAACGCAACAGGTTACAAGTAACACAATTAGTTAATAGAGTCAGGCTAAAGATAATAATTCAAAACAGATACAAGTAATTATAATACAATTAATATGTATCTTTAAACAAGATTCTTGGTATGTAATTACATTTATCATTGATTGGGAGATTAAAATTATGAATTCTGGGTCGTAAGTTATATTTGATTTGCTGTGTAGGCGGGAAAATTCCTCGGAGAACATGACATGATTCCCCATAAATAGCCCGAAATAAGCCAGAATCAGCAGCTTGGGACATATCTACAACGCTAGGGGTAGTAGATAAGAGGAAGCCTCTACGTTTCATCCTATTTAGCATACTCTGTAATTTATTCCTATCAGTCTCACTGGCATACCCCCACCAGGCAGAGGAGGCATACATTAGGTGTGCAACAGTGGTTGCCATAGCAACATCATGCAATGCGTAAGGAGACATGCCATGATCTCTCAAAACACGGAGGGCGTATAGAGAAGTGGAACTTGAGGCAAGGACTTTTCAGTATGCTTTGTCATGCGCATGTCAGAACTTAGGGTAATCCCTAGCACTCTAATTGTGTCAACCCTTTCAGCACCTTGGATGACAATAGGTATAGATAATGATTAATTTAATAAGCGCTAGTTGAGACTGCTTTTAATATAAGATGATATTCGTCACTGACTAATTTACAAATTTTCGCATGGTATAGTAGCAATGCGTGATAAACAAAATTAGGCTAAATTCTGTAACATTAAGTAAATAAGCCTTTTCCATGACACAATCCCATCCGATAAAGAACTTAACATGTATACTATGCAAGGACAATAATCAGTGTCTGCTCTTATAATACAGACGAGGCCCTATACCGGTAATAGCTGATATGCGTGTGCACAGAATGCAAGAAGGAAAAAATACAAAAGTTTAATTTCTCTAGTTTTATTTTTAAATAGATAATCGTTGATTTCTCGATAATGAAGACTGACAACAACACCCAGAACAATAACACACACACACACAAACACAAACACACACACATGCACACAAACACACACACACACACGCGCGCGCGTTCCAAAAAGAAAAATTGAGCCACCCGAATTTACAACCAATTGCTCACGTTTGCTCGCAACTTCTAAATCTAACTTCCTGTAACAGAGCTGTTACCTTTAAAGTGTTAAGATTGCGTACCGTATAGCCTATGCAGTTAACCACTCCATTACACGACTGCATTAATACCGGTACGACAATAGGCCTAAAATGACTCGTTCCATCGCATAAGCACTCGCCACATAACTCTTCTCAAGTCAACCAAATATCTCATCGAATAGTGTAAAAATTCCTACCACTTAGGCCACATACAAAGCGCCCCATCCTCCCAGCATTCGTCAATTATTTACAAACCAGCCAATTCACTGAACCCGCTCCTCCTTCACCATAAAAATTCGTCGCCCCTCCGCACAGCACTGATAAAATTTTGAAAGCGCTCCGCAGCCATCATGAGCCATGGCTGTTTTATCACTCTGTAATGAGCACCCCCAGATTTAATTAGGTCTACAACCATCCGATCCACTCGTCTCACGGCTACAATCAATCTATCAATCAATCAATGTATTTATTGGTACAACAAAGAACTTAAGCCTAGGCCTACCAAATGGTGAAACCAATAGCACTGGGCTCCATGCGGAATTTGACAATAATTAAGCTGTGGGCTACACTAAATAAACTCAACATAAACTAACTAACTTTTCCGCTACTATTTGATAACTTTGTATAACTTTGTATGTACAGCGCCGTGCGTTTGCCAGCGTTTAATAAAGAACACACTTACTTACTTACTAAACGTCTCCAAAACCAAGGAAATAATTTTCAGACGACCTGCGCCATGGCATGGAGCGCTCTTTAGACCACTAGAGACAATATGCAGGGCCAACCATATCTCGAAGCTTGACGTAATTTTTCAAGCGATAGTTATTTCAAGAATCATATGCGTGCACTACTTTAGTTTGTTGGATTTCTCACGTCGCATGATAATGCGCGCATTAATGCAGCCCTGAAAAAGGTTCGCAGCTAGATGGCAGATAAGCTTATAATGAGAAGATCCATAGGCTTTCTAGGCCTACAGAAGAGCTCATTGCGCGAGCAAACGGGAAACTCTTGCAGAAATCGCAGTTCTTTGGCCACTGCATTCATCATCTCTTTCGACCTCTTCGTGAGCACAAGTATTACTCGCAGGAGAGACAGTGGCGTAACTAGAGTCAAAATGGAACCCGGGCAGCTGCGCAGACCAACTCAACATTAGCCTAATCATAATTTTAGGTAGTAATTGGTAGATATCATATCACCCTGCCACTACCCCTTCTCCGTCTCTCCATTAGCCTCTCCTTCCGCCTCGAGATATACCTCTCCCACTCCACTCCACCTCTCCTTTCCCTCCGCCACCCCCACCTCTTCCTCTGCTCCTTCTGACTGTGGCGAAGGATTGAATGTACTGAGGACGAAAAGAAATCTTGCGACCTCTAGTGTTGACAACCCGCTGGATGGGTCAGTCTCACCACCTCCCCTACTGACACATTTCCTACCCTCCTCCTCCCTTCTCCTCCACCTGGGGGCCAGCCAGACTCGGCTCTCGTGTGTGGCTGACCCATGGGGCTTCAACGAAACGCCCCACACGGACACCACGCAGGGACACACTTTTTATATTAAATGTAATAATTCACTGACTATATCTTTTCAACATTTTGCTACCAGATTAAACAAATTAACATTGTTACATTAGAATACGCAAATTTTAAGCAATCTGCAGCCAGTTAAGATATTCATAGTTCAAACATGTCGATTGTAGGCTGAGAGTAATAAGTAATAAAGAATACTAAGCTACTAACAAAATAGGCCTAAACTTAGAAAATGCCAGATTGGGAGAGTCAGCATCTGTAACTATAGTATCCAATTAAATAAATGACACCGCATGAACAAATAACATTAATTGTTCATGTATGAAACGATGCTGAGAGTAATAAGATAAAGGTGAATTTGAGTTAAACGGGGTATAATTATGTAGTTCTCATTTGGAAATGTCCTCTGGAAACTTTTGTAGAGGTTGAGCTTCTTTGTTCCGTTCATTTCTTGTGTTTGTAACGACGCCGACGTCTGATGGTGGTGGATTGACTAGTCACTAGGCTATCTGAATTTGATGTAGAAGCTGTGTCATCTGATTTTTCCAGGCATGAGACAGCCGTGTTCCTCCTTTTGGGACTTATAATAAATCCGAGCGCTGATAACTTTTGCGATCCATAGGCAGTGCCTATAAGCAAATGCTGCCAATTCTTCATTTCTGCGTTTCTTTTTTGGTCTAGAGCAGCCATGGTTAACCCGGGAAGAAATTTAAATTATAATTTATTATACACAAACACAGCAAAATTAATATAATTCTGCAGTGTACAAACGTGAAGTGTACAAACACACAAGGACTTTATGATTCTACTCCATGTCCTATCCCCTCAGCCAAAGACCTCTGGATATTTTATCAAGGGGTCCGTGCCTCAGCCTATAAACAAAGTTGTGCAAAGTCCAAGCAGCGCAAAGTTGGAATGAGAGACCGGAGAGAGAGAAGAAACAGATGGACAGAGTGGGATAGAGATCGTAGAGAGACAGTCCAGACAGAGACAGTCAGAGAAGGAGAGAGGGAGATAGAACGGAGAGAGAGGAGAGACAGAGACAGACAGAGAAGGAGAGAGACTCTGCTTGCACAAGCCGGGCAGAATTATTTCCAACCCGGGCAGTGCCCATAATTGCCCGGGCGTGGCTACGCCACTGAGGAGAGAACATCCTTTCATGCTGCCTTGTGTTAAATCTAAATTGTTTTAACACAGTCTTGTTAACCGATGTCTAGATTTTCCTCTTTTTCTCTCATTCATTCATTTCATTTCATTCATTTAAGATATTTATATAGCGCCCCTTCGAGATTTCTACTCAGAGGCGCTCCCGACTACAGCGCGGACACTGAATCGGAGTTTCACGCCGAAGCGCATGAGCAATTGCGAGTGAAGGACTTGCCCAGGGTCCCTACGCGGTGGCTTGAGGTGGATTCGAACCCGCAACCCTCCAGCTGCAAGGCACCAAATATACCCCCTTGAGGTGGATTCGAACCCGCAACACTCCGGCTGCAAGGCACCGAACATACCTCTACACCACCGCGCCCCACTCTCGTTCTTTAAAGACGTTTCTTTTCCCGGGGTTTTCGTGCTGAGAGCGCTTCTGAATAGTTATTATGAGAGAGGCGCTATATAAATCTTTAGATACAATACAATACAACACTTCTCCTCCAGCCAGGACAGCCGAGTGTTTTGTATTTATTGTTGATCTAACGCCGATACATGATTGAAACAAAATGTTGGACTGAGGCGTAAATCCGGTCGAGGGAGTGACCCTCATGTGATGGACCATCAAATTCGACAGATAAGCCCATGTCTAAGAAACATGATGATGACAGCTGGTTAAAATCCTCTGATGGTCGAGTCCTCCGGCTTAGTATAAAATAATCTCCTCAACAGTGAAATCAATGCTGGTAAAGAGGTCAGTGCTATAGATTGGAATGGGCGTATGGTAGACTGCGCCGAGGTAGTATAGGCTTTCTCACGTGGGTGTAGCCAGAAAAATTTCGGAGGGGGTTTTAAGAGTTGGGGATGTGTTTCCATTGATAATCGTCGCAAAAGTCCAGGTTTTTTGTATTTTGCATGTAAAAGCATATAACTTTTTTTCCGAAACTTATTTTGGGGGTGGAGGCGTTTGAACCCGTAAAACCACCCCTAAATACGCCATGCTTTCTCATTAGCTATAAACCATAGATAGGACTTCCATTTCTCGAGCGCATGCAGTTTATCGTCGGTTAATGGAAGACTGAGGGCAGCAATTGATTCCGACAGTATATTGCCACTCTCCCCTTCCGGTTCAGCCGATCCCAAAGGAAGATGCCATAGCCTACCACTGCCATATAGATGAGCAGACCCTGTAAAACAGTTTTACCTGGAGTCAAATTAAAGAAGCACGCCTTGAAAATTACAAAACTTATCTCGATGATGAACTATGCCTGGTTGTCATACAGCGGTGTTACTTCAAAGCCAAACAAAGCATAGAGTAGTGTCTCTCTATGGTCATGCAAAGGCAGCAGTTTGGTTGTTTAAATCGTAGAGTTTAGTGCAGTAGACTATTAAAACATTAAATATATAAATGTATACGAGTGTGAGAACCCAGCCTTTTTGTAACACGTTAGCTAAAAGATAGCGCATGTCCCTGGATAGAAGGATAATTTTTAAAACAGGCCTTGTCCTAGTTTTCTTGCATGTTCGGTGTTGAACTCACCAATAAACCTGTAGAGAAGTAGGTCAGGGACAAGGACTTCCTGAAGTAGTGCTAGAAGAACGTAAAGGGGTACCCAACACGAGTATGAATGTATGGATGTATGTATGAATGGATGGACGTGTAGGGGTAGGTCTATGAGCTGCATTCCGATACCGTCTGGACTGGTCATTAATCACATTGCCAGTAAGTTGCCATGGTCTTCAGAGGGATCTGGCCTTCAGTGTGAACGCGGCGAGTGGCTAGTGCAGACAGATATATATATTCGTTTAATTGAGAAAAACAATCTGACAAAAACGCAGAAATGCTAACATGAGTGATAATGGATAATTAAAGTTCATCAGAAGATTTTAGAATAAACTAGTAAATATTTTTATATAATGATCTGGGAATAAATTGAGAGTTGTCCTTGGGTGGGAGCATAGAACGAGAATTCGTGACTTCAGGCTTTAATATTCGTAAATATTCGTGAATATTAGGGCATTTTTAATATTCGTAAATATTCGTAAATATTCGTTGATGACGTCACTGTTTTTGCATTACAAATTTAAGACTTCCAATTAAGAACATGTGCGGTGGTTTTGCGGCGCTATACTTGCATGGAGCTGTGGCCTGTTATGTGGTAGGCTTATAGGCTTCCCAGTTCCTACCCGAATCTTGCCCTACTATTGAGTCTGTCTGTCTGTCAGACAGACAGTCTTTCTGGGTTTTTTTTCTCTCTCTCTCTCCTTTAATCTGAAATCCCTGCACCAGTAATTCTATATCATTTGAAGATATGTTGTTTACGCCAGCATGTCAACGATGCGTTAAGCCCTTAATTGACTTGGCTCGTCTGACGGATGGGGATGAACTTAGTCATAGAGTCGTTGGCATATCTTAGTTCAAATTGCTGGTAGGCTATTTGCGCCAAAATTCCTTGCTACGCCACTCAATATAATGTCAAGCATGATTTTACCCACCATGGGTCTGTACTTGGCTGAGTAACTGTAATATGTGACTGTTGTTATGCATATTTTGGCACTGATTTTTTTTTACAATTAATCCCGGATTTTGAAGAATTAAGAATTAAAAAAACTAAAAAAATTTAATATTCTTAATATTCGTTGGCCCGTTTTAATATTCGTCAATATTCGTCAATTTCTAAAAATCTTAATATTCGTAATATGCGCATACTCGTTCTATGGGTGGGAGAGTATGGTTGTGTGCTCTAGGTCTTAATTGGTGAGAGGAGAGGGGTCGGAGTGGGGGTAGGAGTTGATGAAGTACATGCTTGGGGTTGTGTAATATGGAGAAAAGGAGTTTAGCATCGGCTATATTGGCAAGTTCAGAGACTGTTGGAAAGGATTGCTCTAGGTATCCTAGGCGTTTGGCTCTTTTTAGGAGTTTTTCCAGGCGTTCTTTATCGGAAGCCAGGGTGAGACCCCACCAGGATGGGGAGGCATATAGAAGTTTAGCAACGGTAGTGGCTTTGGTTACATTATGGATGGATGAGGAAGAAAGGCCATGGGTTTTGAGTTTTCTGATAGCATAAAAAGAGGAGGAGCAAGTAGCTGTGAGGTGGTCTATATGGGCTGTGAGTTTGAAATTATCTTGAAGGATGACACCCAGTATTTTCAAAGTTTTAACTCGGGTAATACCAGGCAATGGAGGAGGAGGTTCAAATTGGTGTCGAGGTCGGAAAATGATCATTTCTTTAGATTTAGAGCTATTTAAGGTAAGGTTATTGGCAGAAGCCCATGTAGAGATTAAATGCAGTTCAGATGGAATAGTATGAGCTTGAGAGGATCCAGTAACAAGGTAAGTGTCATCTGCAAATTTGAACATGAGATTAAGGGGCTGAGCAGGGTGCAGGTCTGAACCAGTAATGGAGAAATTGGTAGGTCCTAAGACAGAGCCTTGAACTATACTAGCATTGATTTTGAGCAGAGATGAAGAGTGACCTTTGAATACAGTGAGGTGTGAGCGTTCAAGATGATATTCAACTAGCCAGTTATAGATTTCGTCTGGGATATCAAGAGTGGAGATTTTGTCAAATAGGGCAGAGTGCTTAACAGAGTCAAATGCTTTGGAGAAGTCAAGGGAGATTATTGAGACATATTCGTTGGTTTTTAGGAGTTGTGTGTGATGTATGATTGATATTATGGCTGCAGAGGTGGAACCAGTGGGTCTAAATGCAAATTGATCTGAAACTAGGGATTCAAGAGGAGCTTGAGTAAGGGTAGGGTATATAAATCTCTGAACTATTTGCTTTTCGACTATTCTGGAGAGAACAGGGAGGATGGAAATTGGACGGAAGTCAGCATTTTGAGAGGGGGAGTTTGTTTTAGCTTTTGGCCGGATGATGGCTACTTTCCATTGGGGAGGGATAAAGTGGGATAGGAATGAGATATTGATAAGGTGAGAGAGAGGTAATGAAAAGAATGGGGCAGTGAGTCTAAGAAACCAAGCTGGTAGGTTATCATATCCAGTGGCAGGTAGACTGGCGCCAGGTAAACGTATGTCTTGTAGGAAGGTATAACGATAGGGCTATATAAATGGGAGCTCTTCAGGCAGAAGGGCAAAGACAGCAGAGAGATCGGGATCCAGCGCCTTGGTCAGGTCGGACTCCTATCGCGTTTGTCAACCGGGACGACACGGGGTCCTAGAGTGCATCATCTTTGAATACCGGTAAACATCGACGACAACATGTTCTCGCTCTCTACTGTCCATAGGCAACCCCGAAAAATCGGACGACCAAGCTTTTGAAGAGGCATAAATTACGAAGTTGCCTAATAGACAGTGGAATCTCGTTCCAAGTTGATGCCCCTACATATCTGACAGAGAATAGTCGGGTGTTTGTGTGGGCAAATGGTTTGTGGTAGAAGTTCTAGCATGTGGGAGTGGATGTCCGAAGTGTGACGAAAAAACTTATTAAATACTGGAGGTAGGAGGCCACGATCATATCTGAACATAACCTCCCCTATCTGAGCACTTCTTATCTGGTCGATTTGCAGGAAATTAAGTTCTTGGAATTTATTTTTGGTGTGGGCCCCGTAAGGGATTCGAGCCACATATCGAACTGCTCGTTTTTGTAAGATAACTAATCTTGTAAGACTGGATTATTTTATAGGTTACCGTTGAAGCCCAAACTATATTGCAGTATGTTAAGTAGGGGTAGATGAGGGTGTAATATAGTGTTTTTCGGATTTCCGGTGGTGCTAGTTGTGAAGTGCGAGATAGTATACTAATATATTTAGCTATTTTAATAGATATATTTTTTATGTGTTCTTTCCAGGAAAGGTGCTGATGTATGTAAACCTCTGGAAACTTAGTCGTTATTACTTGGGTGATTGGGGTACCCTCTGTACATATCCTTATATGTTCAGGACGACTGCCTTTCCTGTGGGATTTAAAGAGTACAGTATATAGTTAGTTTTTCAAGGATAAGAGTTAACTTATTAGCATGGAACCACTCAGTTACGAATTTTAGCTCTGTGTTTACAGTAGAGTACAAGGAGTCTAGAGAAGTATGGGAATAGAATACACTAGAATTATCAGCAAATAATATAAAGAACATGAGGAAGGAAGCATTTGGTAAATCATTAATATCAATTAGGAATAATAGGGGGCCTAGAATAGACCCCTGCGGGACTCCAAAGCAAATATTCCGTAAGCCCGAGAGGGAACCATTACAACTAACTAATTGGGACCTGTTCATAAAATAACTCATAAACCATTCAAGCTGGGTAGCCTACCTCGGATCCCATAATTGTTTAGTTTTTTTTATTAGGATAGCATGGTTTACAGTATCAAATGCCTTGGCAAGATCGAAAAATAGTCCAATGGAGTATTCATTATTTTCAATAGCGTTTGAAATTTTATCCTGCATACTTAGTATTTTCATCAGTATCCATGCAGTTTCTATTTTAAATTATTTCGATCAATCCCGTTACTATTTAAGCACAGACGTGGTTTCATCAATCCCACTACATTAAGGGAAGCAATTTTTTTCATCAATCCAGCTTCCATTTTAAATTGACCAAATGAAATAATTCACCAACCTAAACTACGGGATTATCTGTCAAAAATCAGTTGGATATGACTTTGCACATGACCACGATTGACATAGTTTTAAATTGACTTAAATTGTGCAATTATTTTGTAATTAAGTTGCAGAAAGTAGTTTTTGAATGGGGGATGATCTCGTACGACTCATGGGGGGATACTTTATCACGAGGGTGAATAGTTCATCCCGTTCAGATTCATTCGCAAATATCTTAAACTAATCAACAAAGATTCTTGCTTGAATAGAAGTTGGATTGGTGAAAAATAATTGGTGTTTAAATATAAGTTAAATTAGTGAAAAATAGTTGTTTAAATAGAAGTTGGGTTGATTAAAGATAATTGTTGCCTAAATAGCAGCTGGATTTATGACACGAATTATTGCCTAAACGGAAGCTGGATTGATTAAAAGGATTCTTGCCAAAGTAGAAGTTGGATTGATGAAAAATAAAAATGCTACTGTAGCGAAAATTAAATTTCATTGATAATGGTTTCCATGGTAACCTCTCTTTGCCAAGTCAAGTTCTCTTTGTCTAGTCAAGTTCTCTTTGTCCAGTCAAGTTCTCTTTGGCTAGTCATGTTCCCCTTTCCCACGCTGGTATGTCTGTTGACTACTTTCGTAATACCACATTGTAGTTGACTATTGTTATTGTGTCCTGGGAATTTCTTTTCTCACATTGGCCTGACTAACTCTTTGAACCCGTGATACCGCTATTGCGGGATAACCAGAAAATCGTAATCCCCAGTTTCCCGCAATAGCGGGATGAGCGCATAAACTTATATCCTGAGGTACCACAATAGCGGTATATGCTGACTTACCATAGAAATGAACGCTTCCAAGGCCTTTCGTGTGTCCAAAGACCTTATAAATTGTGTCCGCGTGTCTTGGAACAGAAGTATACAGTGTATGTTTTTTAGGGTAAACGTGGCGATGACGTCTTATCTTAAAAAACATCTTTATAAAGCGGCAGAAGCCATTAGAAAGATTTTGGATAGCGATAGTGAAGAACTTCACGCAGTTGAACCACTAGACGAAGGTTTGATACCGACAAAGAACCGTCTCGGATACAAGCAGTATATGAAGGATAAGCCTGTGAAATGGGGCATCAAAACCTTCATGGTTTGTGAAAGTAAAACTGGCTCTGTTCATGACATCGAAGTCTACACCGGAAAGTCTCACGAACTGGAAGTTGCAAACCTGGGAGCAACTGGCAATGTTGTTTATCGGCTGGCTGTCATGCATTACTTCTGTTATTCACAATTATTAGGTGGTCCTATTAGCGAGATTCTTCATCCCTTCTGGGTCTCCTCCTTAGTATCCACAACTGACGTAATTTACTGTGTTTATTGCCATAATTGTATTATGTTGGTTCAGGAAATAAACGGATTTGATTGATTGATTGTTATTGTGTCTTGGGAATTTCTTTTCTCACATTGGCCTGACTAACTCTTTGAACCCGTGATACCGCTAGAGCGGGATAACCAGAAAATCGTAATCCCCGGTTTCCTGCAATACCGGGATGAGCGTATAAACGTTTATCCCGGGGTACCACAATAGCGGTATATGCTGACTTACCCTATAAATGAACGCTTCCAAGGCCTTTCGTGTGTCCAAAGACAAATTGTGCGCGCGTGTCTTGGTTCAGAAGTACAGTGTATGTTTTTTAGGGTAAACATGGCAATGGCGTCTTATCCTAAAAAAATCTTTATAAAGCGGCAGAAACCATTAGACAGATTTTGGATAGCGATAGTGAAGAACTTCATGCAGTTGAACCAGAGATGGTTCTCACAGTAGTTCTAGCCATAGAGATGTATAATTATTATCATCGCTAGAGGGAACATGGCGTATATTCCCTTCGCTAATTTTTGAAGCCACAACCATAGATATAATAACACCTTATCGAGAGCTCCGCAGTTAATTTAAATTGAAATTACGCGTTTTGATTGGTTGAAATTCATGGACGCAGTCAAGCTTAAGCGAGACTGTTTAATTTCTTTTCAAAGCTTACGACTTGCAAAAAGTATAACACACAAAATAACAACTTATCGATTAAATAATATTCCAGCGGCCTCGTTTTCGGACTTTAATAAGTTGCCCCATCCACACACTACACAATTTAACTTTCGATCGGGTCGCCATTTTGAGACGGCTCCGGGTCAAGGCCGTTATGGTTATATTCGTTAGCGGGCTCGGGGTCACGGCTTCAAAAAAGATGGCGGATGCGGGCTCTAGTGATATATTTATATATTATACATCTCTATGGTTCTAGCGAATCAGTGAATGATGCAGAAACTTCGTCTGATGAACGACCTACACGTGGTGTGGGGCTAAAACGGAATCGAATTATTTCAGACCACGAGGATGACAACAACGATGTTTCATAAAATGCAACAACTTCACGGAAAAAAAGAAAAAGCACAGAGCCAGTTTTGTTGGACACAGACATACGTGCCACCTATAACAAGTGATGCTTTGCAGTTACCTAGGCCTACCTAAAAATGTTTCTAGTTCGAATTGCCAGACTCAGGCCACGGACTTTCTGCTCTTATTCTGGACCGGGACCGAGAACGTTTGGCAGCGATTGGTTGAAATGACCAATTTGAGAGCTAACCAGAGTAGAGAGAGCATTAATACTCCGGCGCATTTGACCTAAATATTGGTCAAAATCACCCCAAATCGCCATGCACAGACCTAATATATGGTCAAATGCGCCATACACTGACCAATATTAGGTTCGACCCCCGCGTGCACAGACCTATAGGCGCCTAAAGTTTCGTAACCGAACAAAAAAACCTCTCTAGCCAAAAAAACCTCTCTAGCCACATGTGTTCGTTTTAGCCCTCGGGCGATACGTAAATGAATCCGCCTCGGCGTATGAAAATGATAGAACAATGAACCTCTGTTTGTAACGGCGGACGCTAATTGAAATGTCCGTCTCTTTAACCGCCTCTTCATCCGTCTCCCTTCATCCTGTCCGTCTGTCGTGGCCTACACAATCTCTATTAAATGCTTTGTTCACAATAGGCATGAGTGTCGTCGTCGACATCATCGTAGTCGCCGCGTGATGCCTCGACCATAGACAGCCGGTTAAATAGAATTTTAAAAAATCCATCCATCCATCCACCCAGTCATTCATCCACCAAACCATCCATCTACTTTTATGTAAGTCTATGTTTATGTCAGAGACAAACAGGCAGCCTTTACGATTTCTATTGAGAGCTTTATTAAATGTTCTGTCAGTAGCAGGCATTCATCCAGCGTTGAATGTTGTTTTAACAAGCGATAATATAATAATGTAAACTAACGGCTGACATCTAATGTTTTGCAACGCCGTCTCTGCCGCTTCGAGCTGGTGTAAAAAGGTAGGCCTATGTTATATGTAAAAGAAAGTTTATTTTTTAATTAAATGTACCAGTCTGATTGGTGTGAATAGAAAGTGTTAATGGTGGAGCAGATTCAGTTGATGGTGACCTGTAGGCGTCTCAGAAGCAGTCTTGAGCTGTTTTGATAGAGAGGGCAGCACGGTAGGTCGAACTGTTGCCCCACGATCACCTCGCTCAATCAGTGACGTCGTCATCGAGCGCCTGGATCTCATTTCGAATCCGGACAGCTTCGCTCTTTAGAACAACCAGTTCGTCGGCTGTTGCACGAAGGACCGCCATCAGTTCTCGCATTCGTTGCTTCTGTTTACGCTCTTTAGCCTTCGTCTTTCGAATTCTCTCACGAATCTTCACCAGCTCGCTTTCTTTTTTGCCGACGTTAGCAGGTCTTTCGTTAGTTAGACTATTAACGAAGGTTTGTAGTTCATCATCCATCTTAACAGTTTGAATTAGTTTTTGTTGTCACGCTTTGTCCTGAAAAAGTAAAAGCGTGACAGTGAATTCTCCAGTCACAGCACATTATTATATAGTAGGGGCCTTCTAGAAGGTTCTAGAATCTGACGCATATTCACGAACGCGTGTTTAACGCCAACGCAAGACTAGCTGGAATTACCAAAGTTTCGATGGGTATATTACTCAACATCACGAGAGGGGCTAACGCCAACGCAAGACTAGCTGGAATTACCAAGTTTCATTATTAATCACCATTACACGACCGGGATTAAGGCTTCTGTGTAAACCCACGAATTGTGTGATTCAGGATAACCAAACCATTTAACTAAAGATTTCTTTCCACGTTTCCTGATAATCTTTTTCGATTCTAAATATTTCTTGAGTAGTCTCTTTGCAGTTCCTGTTCATAGAATGACCCTTTAACTTCTTCTCCCCGTTATAATCTTTAATCCTATAAGTTGGTGGATCT
>JACEVL010001513.1:0-27231 GCA_020284085.1 Aporrectodea caliginosa
CGCAGAAAGATAAATCTTTAGTAGACATTGGATGGTCGCTGTTTAATGACACTCTGGCATTACAAAGATGATTACCATCGCCTCCTCCTTTCTCCAGACTTGGAACTGGCACTGTCGCATTTAGGGTAATGGTAAAGTTAGCATCAGACCTGCTTTTTATATAACAAGGCGATTTATAAGCTGGCTCCATTTTCATCTCCGTTTCAGAACTTGAAGCGGATAACATTACGCAGAAGCGCCAAGCTACCGCTCTACAGCGTGATTATACAAGGCATCGACGGTTTTAGAAAAACCATGGGACTCTTGAGTAGTGGTGACATCTAGGGCCCAGTTTTCTACAGGGCAATAAGCGAAGGCCATACGCCTTAACCCTCGGGCTACCGTTTTTATGCATACTTTTTTTTCATATGGAATATAATTTCTGCAATTTAGGCAGCTGTAGCAGATTCACTTGGGCACATGTTTAGGTAAGCATCATGATTGTATCTCACGCCGTTCAAAAGTTATACCCGATATAGCCGAGGTACCAGAGGGGGTGGATACCACCCACCCCTTAGTTTTTTCGACCATAGCGTATTCAATTTTCCTCCTAGAAGAAAAGCAAATATACCATTCTGTAGAGGGAATACAGGGTTAGATTTGCTTGCTTAATTATGTGTCTTTTGAATACTGGAAGTGACAAAAATAAATAATAATACGTGAAAATGGCGGGATGCAGCATCACAACGTAAACCGATATTTCTACATAAACTTTGTCAACAACTACAGATTTAGAATTTATATTAGCTGAAACAGATACTGAGGTTGAAGTGAGAAGCCAGTTTACAGGAAGCATTCGCACAAAATAACCGAAGTAACTTGCAATAACTGCACGGACCACCGACATAATTTTGACTGCCGTGAACAATAACGTGAAGTCTTGTTTCATGTTGCCTTTAGCTTTCGCTGTATCTAATACAGACTATGGACTAGTTTGTAGGTTATTGTTACAAATGAAGCCTCATTATGCTTAAAATGTTCTTGGATACATAGATCAGTTTCAAAACACATAGTCTTATATTTGTTTGTCCAAAAAGTAAAAAATGTACGAAATAATATAAAATATCGCTAATTATCAGTTCCGTTGTTAAAACCTATGTAATTTCGAGGTGCATTCACATAATGTACAACTAAATATACCATTTTGTTCAGAAATGAATGCTGAATCCACTGCTGTATTACAAAATATGACATGTGAAACCACACCCAAAATCCAGGGTGGTGGTAACCACCACCACCTTGGTAGTCCGTGTTACAAAAAAACCTCGGTAGCCTGAGGGTTAAACGTGCGACTGAAACATGTTTATGGACTGAACGCTGGCAACGCATAAACACCGCCCACAAAGTACAATTGAAGACCTGATTTTTTTCTCTTCAGGTGTCGTCAACGAGACATAAACATAGCGCAGTCACTGTCATCAGGAATTAAAATCAAGTAACGGTATATAGAATTTCAGCAGTTGCTTAGATCTTGTTAAAATTTAAAAAAGCAAAGTTGTATATTGTTTATCTACGTTACAGTGAAGCAGGTTTATATTATATTAATTAGACCAATGGCAGCAAATGAGCTGCAATTAAGAACCACTGTTACCACAGAAATGTATCGTTTTAAAGTTCCAGTGATTAGTAGTTTCAGAGTGGACAAAAACGCGTCGTTTATTTAGGTAATATTGTATTTTTTAAATTTATATAGGCCTAAGCTAAATCCTAGGAGTCACTTCTCATTGTTATAGATTAGCACAATCTGTTACGTCTCATATACTTTCAGATTTCTGTGAATGTATGCATTAACAAGATCATTTCTTTAAATTAGGAAGGTATTGAACCTATGTGAAAGAGCAATTTAAAAGCAGTGCAACTACCATTTGGCCTATACTTATTGAAAATGACGGAACAAACAGTAACATTGAACTGAACGTTGACAAGACAACTATGAGATATTCATATGAAGTTTTAAGTAACTTATCTGTTTCAGGTTAAGAAAACACCCAAAGTCTAACACCTTTATGAGGAGTGTGTGCTAAAAGTGACTGGGAAACCAATGCAGCTCGTCGTTAAAGAGTTAACATAGGTTACGCAAGCAAGCCACAGCCTTCGAATTTCTTTCATTTACAAGTTAGCTTAGGTTTAGCTAAATGCGAATCTGTGGCTACTTTGCTTTAGATCAATCAGACATTTTCGTATCGTAAGAAACAACAATAGTACAGGAACTTCTATAGTACTACTGTAATAATTCAAGAACATGATCATTATCAAAAACCAAAATCAGTCTGAGTATCGTCATAGTTGTATCCTCTGCCAGCCGACCAGCCTTTAAAAACAAAATAATCATAATCTACGAGTTTAATTTTAAATTACCAACATCATGGTATCAGTGGCGTAGCCACGCCCGGGCAATTATGGGCACTGCCCGGGTTGGAATTAATTCTGCCCGGGTTGTACAAGCAGAGTCTCTCTCTCCTTCTCTGACTGTCTCTGTCTGTCCCTGTCTCTCTACGATCGATCTCTATCCCTCTCTGTCCATCTGTTTCTTCTCTCTCTCTGCGTTCTCTCATTCCAACTTTGCGCTGCTTGGACTTTGCACAACTTTGCTTAGGCAGCTAGGCCTATAGGCTGAGGCACGGACCCCTTGATAAGAGATAATGACCAGAGGTCATTGGCTGAGAGGATTATGATAGGACATGGAGTAGAATCATAAAGTCCCTGTGTTTGTACACTTCCCGGGTCACTGCAGAATTATATTGATTTTGCTGTGTTTGTGTATAATATATATAATTTAAATTTCTTCCCGGGTTAACCATAGCTGCTCTAGACCACAAAAAACCGCAGAAATGAAGAAATGAAGAATTGGCAGCAGCATCGTCTGGATCGCAAAAGTTATCAGCGCTCGGATTTATTATAAGCCCAAAAAGGAGGAACACGACTGTCTCATGCTTGGAAAAATCAGATAACACAGCTTCTACATCAAATTCAGATAGGCTACTAGTCAGCAACTTCAATCCACCACCATCAGACATCGGCGTAGTTACAAACACAAGAAATGAACGGAACAAAGAAGCTCAACCTCTACAAAAGTTTCCAGAGGACATTTCCAAAGGAGAACTACGTATACCCCGGTTCAACCTAAATTCACCTTTATCTTATTATTCTCAGCATCGTTTCATACATGAACAATTAATGTAATTTGTTCATGCGGTGTCATTTATATAATTGGATACTTAGTTACAGATGCTAGCTGACTCTCCCAATCTGGTATTTTCTAAGTTTAGGCCTATTTTGTTAGTAGCCTAGTATTCTTTATGGCCTACAATCGACATGTTTGTACTATGAATATCTCAGTGCATATTTTAAGGGGTTTGGACTACTGGGACAATGTAGTAGCAAGACTTTTCCCGAAAATTTCGAGGGGGTAGTATTACTACCCCCCTCGAAGCCTCGGGAGAAAGCCCTCAAAACTACCCCCTCGAAATTTTGCGAAAAGTCTTGTTACTACCCCCTCGAAATTTGGGAGAAGTGTCATTACTACCCCCCCTTCGAAATTTTTCGGAAAAGTCTTGTGACTTTCCGGAACATTTCAAGTGGGGCTGCTAACATGACTTTTCCCAAGCATTTTCGAGGGGGGGTATAGTAACAAGAGTTTTTTTCAAACAAAATTTACATCCTCATTCTCAATAAAAAAAAATTACATGTCTTTCTGACTACTGGGACAAAGTCTGTTACGCTACTTTCTATGTTATTGGAAACTAACATTGGAGTAGACTATTACCTTGCACAAATCACCAAAATACTGGGACAAATCCTAAAACTACTGGGACAAATCCTTAAACTACTGGGACATTTGTCCCAGTAGTTATAATGTTAAAATATGCACTGGAATATCTTAACTGGCTGCAGATTGCTTAAAATTTGCGTATTCTAAAGTAACAATGTTAATATTTTTTAATCTGGTTGCAAAATGTTGAAAAGATAGCCTATAGTCAGTGAATTATTACATTTAGTATAAAAAGTGTGTCCCTGCGTGGTGTCCGTGTGGGGCGTTTCGTTGGACCCACATGGGTCAGCCACACACGAGCGCCGAGCCTGGCTGGCTCCCAGGTGGAGGAGAAGGGAAGGGAGGAGGAGGGAAGGAAATGTGTCAGTAGGGGAGGTGGCGAGACTGACCCATCCAGCGGGTTGTCAACACTTAGTCTAGAGGTCGCAAGATTCCTTTTCGTCCTCAGTAGCCTACATTAAATCCTTCGCCAGTCAGAAGGAGCAGAGGGGAAGAGGAGGAGGGGTGGCGGAGGGAGAGGAGAGGTGGAGTGGAGTGGGAGAGGTAGAGGCGGAAGGAGAGGCTAATGGAGAGACGGAGAAGGGGTAGTGGCAGGGTGATAAGATATCTACCAATTACTACTTAAAATTATGATTAGGCTAATGTTGAGTTGGTCTGCGCAGCTGCCCGGGTTCCATTTTGACTCTAGTTACGCCACTGCATGGTATAAGATCAAAATGTAGGCCTACTTGTGCAGCTTTGTGCTCGAATTGGAAGGAATTTTGAAAGTTATCGTCGTATAGAGATGATGCAAGAATCACAATGGATTGTTTTATCTGATGCAGAACAAAGTTAATTTTTCTATTAAAAAATTCGGCTTTGCATCTGTTTTGTAATGTAGGCTAATAACGCTCAATGAAATAGGCTAAATGTTCACTACTTTCACGATTTTCAGTACTTACACACACGTAATTTTAAAAGCTAAGAAAATTAGACTAAATTAAATAAATTACTTTCATCTTTTTTAGAATCAAACATTTTTAACTAAAGAAGTCTGCTATTCAGGAATATATTTCAGTAGACTAGCTAAACGAAACCATTAAAATTTTAAGGCAGAGTAAAATTATAGTCAGAACTAGTAGCAATAGTTAACCAAAGCAACATCTACTTTGTGTCACTGCGCTAAGGAACAATTTAAATCAGACAGATAATTCCGTTGCTGTCGAATAAGTTATTGTATAATTGCTGGTGTTGCTATCTGCAGTTGTTGCAACTGTTGTGGTGGCAGATTTTGCATGTCTACCGTTGTTTTTTCCGCTGCTGCTACGCTAGTTGCTGCAGTTGCAGAGTATAGTTTCATTGATGTGCTATGCTACTGTAAAGTAGAGAGTCGACTTACCTGCTATTGCTCCAGTCGTGAAGACGACCAGAAGCAAGACACCCTTGCTTAGCATGCTTGCGGCTTTCGGACTGCTTGGCTTTGCGTCTCACATGCAGCGAGATCGAATACCTGGTTTCAAAACTTTCGCGATGCTGTCTTCAGCCTTGTATGGTTGGCTGGCGTCTATAAATAGACCCAGAGGCGGAGGAGATCTATTTCACAATAAGTCCAACGATCGCCTGAACTCTACACGTCCTCCTGCTCCCCCTCCGCCTCCTTCTCCTCCGCCTCCTCCTCCATCACCACCTTCGTTCCTATAGATAGACCGCGGCTTTAGTCTCCCTCCGTACGTACACAGATAGACTGTGAGTGTAACACTCGTTGGGTCATCAGTTCGTATGACACAACAAATGCACGCAGGGCATACGAGCACACAGACTCATGCTAAGACGCAAGTACACAAGAGAACCGTAATCGAGAGACCGAAAGCGCAAGATATGAACCGCCACTAACAATGAAGTATCCAGCTACTGACCGCGTGTACTTCACAATCAGCCAGTAATTAATTGCATTTATTGCGACATGCAAAATACTACGATAAGAAACTGACGATAAAAGAATGATGAGGCCGAATAGATTTTACTTTGTTAGGACAACTGGACAACTGCTAATTACAGGAATCGAAAATATCACTCTGTCTTGGCCAGTCTGTCTCTCTCCGTTCATCCATTCGTCCGTCTATGTATCTGTTTATGGATCCTTCAGAATTGTCCGTCTATGCATTGGACTCACGTCCGCACTTTGCAAGTCCCAGTTTGGCGGAGAAGGGGAGGGCTGGCCTAGTTGAACTCCGCGGTCTTTTTGGTCCATTTAATTTGCGACAACAGTTGATTGTGTGTAATATTATTTTAATGTTGGTCGCAGTCGAGTACGGTCGACTCTATAATTATATGTCTCTTAGGTTTCACAGAAAGCTCTTATTTTGTACTGTCTTTCGTCTCTTTAGTCTTTACAAAATGGCAACTGCTCTATAAATGTTTGTGTAAATAGTGACGGGACACACAGCTTTTAAAGTTTATTTTATTAATTGTTTTAATTAATCTGGCCAAACGCCTAGGTTACCTAGAGCAATCCTTCCCAACAGTCTCTGAACTTGCCAATATAACCGATGCAAAACTCCTTTTCTATATATTGCACAACCCCAAGCATGTACTTCACCAACTCCTACCTCCACTCCGACCCCTCTCCTCTTATCAATTAAGACCTAGAGCACACAACCATACTCTCCCACCCAAGGACAACTCTCAATTTATTCCCAGATCATTATATAAAAATATTTTCTAGTTTATTCTAAGACTTTCTAATGAACTCAATTATTATCCATTATCACTTATGTTAGCATTTCTGCGTTTTTGTCAGATTGTTTTACTCAATAAAGCGAATATATATATTTAAATGCTAACTTCCATATTAACTGTGTATGACTTCTATGGTGTCTATAACTGGACAATCAGAGTTCATATACAGCATATACATACATATATATTATATATAACTTATATATACATGCAGTAAATCTAAACATCAATTCTGTTTATTCAGAGGTAACTCGTCTTGTTGGCTTCCTTCCCCTTCTTTAAATGCTAACTTCCATATTGACTGTGTATGACTTCTATGGTGTCTATAACTGGACAATCAGAGTTCATATATAGAATATTATATAGTATAAACATACATATATATATATATTATACATAACTTGTATTATATATGCAGTAACTCGAAACATCAATTCTGTTTATTCAGAGGTAACTCGTCTTGGTGGCTTTCCTATTCAGGCGCTGTGGATAACGACTTTGTCTGAATAGTCCTAGGTCCTTCTCGAGTAGTGGTGTCGTGCAAGGCGGTGTTACAGTTCGTGTTGGCGTTGCTACACTCTGCATTGGTGCTCGCATTCGAAGTGGAATGTAAACCTCTGCGTCTTCACCTTCATCTTCTCTCACCACGCTTCCTTGATCGACAGTCTCTACCTTCATGAAAAATGTTGAGTTTCTTGTGGTGATCACTGTTCCCTTAAGTTTATTACTCTCAATGGAATACTGCCATACCAGCCGGTTATATTAGTTCCTCGAAGTTTTTCCCCATTAGCACAGTATCTCCGATTCTGAATCCCTTTTTGGGGTGGTTTCGAAAGTCTAAGTGCTCTTTCATTTTCCGCTTGGCAATAGTAGTCCGCAGGGCCGTAAATCCCGGGGAGGGAAAGGAGGGAATTCCCTCCCCACTTTTAAGCCTGGGGAGGGAACGTGAAGGAATTCCCTCCCCACAAATTCGTCTAAGCTGTGCCATAAATTTATATTAGGGTCACCAACCAAGATCGACGACTCCCAAGTCTTGTAGGATAATTTACTGCGGGAACATAGATAATGCAGGAAACCTTACTCTTTCGGCTTGAAAGCTATAACAGGTGTGAATCATGTGGCTGCTGAAGATAGATTTCCTTCTTAATTCAGAGCTGGCAGAACTTATGTTGTGACAAGCGGTCAAGCCCAACGCATCACCCTACAAGACGTACAGAGCAGAGTGTGTTCGGAGACAGGACGACAAATTATGAAGACAGCTGTGATATATATATATATATATATATATATATATATATATATATATATATATATATATATTCAGAGTGTGAACTTTCAGGGTGGGAGGAATCATGCCTGAGTGAAAGCTACCACATGTAAAGTTGGGTGTCGAAAGATAGATTATGGTCCACGGTAAATTCAAAGGGCGAGGAATTTTGAAGTGACATTAGCAATATATTATCTTGCGGAGCGTCGTCGGATATAGAAATTAGAGACGGGCAGCAAATTCCTAATAGGGGGCCTACAGCTGTGATCATATTATGTGTGTGTGTGTGTGTGTGTGTGTGTGTGAGAGAGAGAGAGAGTGAGAGAGACAGACAGACAGAAATAGCGACAGAGAGAGTGTATGTATGTATATATATATGTATATAATATATAATTATATGTACATGTAGATAGATTTACGTAAATGCATAGTATTCCGTGTGTGTGGGCTTTTCAGAGTTTTCAGTTAATCTGGAGACCCCATTCGAGTGTATTACAGATCTCAGGATTATAAGTAAATTTTAGATAGATCTAAATAAAATTGATAAATAAAGCTGTCGTTTTTAAGTCACCAGCTGCAAAGTGTGATGGTAAGTACAAGTTCACACTACTCTCACTTCTGAGACTGCACTTCATATTTATAAACAAATTAAGCAATTTGCCATAACCTAAACACCACGGTATGTGCATCAGAAAATTTATAAACAGCATTATATCTATAGATGCCTAAGTTCCTGTAAATTTATTTTCTTCTACGCAAAAAAATCATTTTGGACGCTGTGTAGGATATACTTGTAATCACAAATGTAATCCTAATTTATAGATTTCTTTAGCGACCAAAAAAGCTACGTCACGGGAACCAGCTTATTCACAGGCGCTCAGTCAAAATAAAATACATAAACAACATCGATAGGCAGAGGATCAAAATCCACCAGTGGTGGTACAAAATGGCAAAAAATTGTTCTACATTAGGCCTATATCGGAATTAATGTATAATTTTATCCGCCTTCGGTCTGTACTTGGTTGAGGTTGGCTGACACAACTTTTAAACACTTTACGGGCCATTGGAGAGCGAGACAGACAGACAGACAGACAAGACAAGCAGATAGAGAGCGTGTGTGTGCGTGCCTGTGTGTGTGAGAAAGAGAGACAGAGGCAGAGACAGAGGAGACCTGTATAGTGTATACTGCGCACAATCAGACTTAAGTTTATCATTCGGCTCAATATTTGGTTGTTTTGTAGCCTACATAGGCGCGCTCTTCCGAAGGGGCATTTTTCCCTCCCCACTTTTCAAAACAGATTTACGGCCCTGGTAGTCCGTGGTGTTCTTAAAGCTTCATCAGGAACGGGCTTCGATCTCTCCGAAATGCAGCTTTAGCAGGATTTCAGCTAGTGCTCTTTCCGTAGTAGTAGGGGGCCTATGTGGTGCTGATCTTTATGCATAAAGAAAGATGTACATCTATGCTTCCAGTTCTTCTTCTTTACTTGTGCTACCTGAAGTGATTTCTTCAAAGTTCTCATGAGTCTTTTTGCTTCAACATTTGCTCTTGGCCAATAAGGTGTAATGCGTCTATGTTTAAAACCAAAATACTGAGAAAATTTTCTGAATTGGTCACTGTTGAACGGAGAACCATTTTTTACTCTTTACTGTCACTGGTAGTTGGGCCCGGGCACGATGGTTGTTGGCAGTACAACTATAAAAGGAGTTTGCACACACAGACAAGTTGATGTCAGTTTGTACGTACATGTATACGTTGATGTTCAACGGGCATTAATAGCATGGAGTATACTTAACAATAAATATAGTGTGGTTTCACCATTATGGTAATGTTTTCCTCTTTCTCAGACGTTATAGTAGCGTGTTGAGTCCGAAGTGTCACGTAAGTGTGTCAACAGCGATTATTCGTTTTGTTACATCTGCAGCGAGTTCAATTGAAATCTCAAAAGAATGCAATGACTCCGCTTGTTAAGAAAGCGTATAAACTGTATTTTGGATGTAGGCCCTAAAGTTGGCGATCAGGATTAAGGTTGGGCTCTTCATATTTGCTGTACATCTTGCGCAGTCAATCTCAAAGCATGGAATAATAATGGTTCTCGGCTGTCTATGGCGTTTGCTGTTCCAATGATATGGCGGGAGCAAAAAGATCATGTTTCAGACTGTAATTTCTCTTTGACAAAATAATGTCTTGGGCAATTCTTCCAAAAACAAGAAATCAGTTGAATATCTTAAAATTTTCCATTGGCACTGAGAACACTACCACCTATGATGCCGCATATAAAAAGGAACCACAACGCGGGATTTCTGATTTATTTACCGAGATACAGGCCTTTCAGCATGGTCAGTTGGTCACCTATCAAAATATCGATATTGAGTTTTCACTGGCACTGCTAGAGAACACCTCCATCTATCAATCTAGCACGATAGTTCATGAAAATAGAACATTGCAAGTATGTTTTCTTATTTTCAAACGATCGCATCCAAGAGTCCACTAGCTATTTCAGAGTGATCTGCTACCCTGTTTTTAATTTTTAATTATTGTTTTCACTTTGAAAAATAAATGAATAAATTACCCTTACGATAATTGTGTAAGCTGTAAAAATACTCAATCACCTAAATGTATTATTCGTTAGTCTCGTCGTTTGAAATATTGCATCAGCAGCGCGGCTATTCGAAACACTTTTATTAAATGCAAGACAGATAGAAATATTTATATATAATGATACCTAGAGTAGAAAGAAAGAGAGACGTTGTAAAGCTCGCAAAAATCACAAAACACATTGAAAAACAGCCATTGGCACAGTTGAGTCTGTTAATTTTACTAAATAGGCTACTAATATCTCACCGGTTTTGATTGTCTTCGCGAGTCTCCTTCTAAATATCTCTTCCTGTCACTCTCTGCAGCTCAGACTTTTTTGCATGTAGGTGGATGGTGCACGATACTTGAGATGACTGAGTAGATTAGTCGTGTTTTCACCGGTTGTGAGCCGGCCACACAAATACCCTTCCCCTCATTAACACCAACAACGCTGATGATACATGAACTTTTATTTGTGACTGATTCGTACTTGCAATGCCTCCAGACAGCATTCCCACAATTACGGCTGCTCAAGATCTTTAGAGACATTTTGACCACAAGATTACTACGACTAGAACGTTTGCGAATTCGCTCTAGTCAACCTGGGCCGCAATCGCTATAGAAACGTTTACAAAATAACTAAATTGCATAAAATGCGCCACTACTTCTGGGTTAATTCACAAATCCAAAATCCGGGCGAACATGGGCCAATAGTTGTAACTCATTTTCACGGTCTCGTGTTTGTCGATGTTGCACTTTTTTCTTTTGCATCAACGAAAATACCGATGTATTTTAGTTACATTAAGACAGCTATTGAAGTCACAACAGTTATGCTCCTCTTTTATCTGCCTCGATGGAATGTAAGGTTGCGCCAATCTAGAGAATATGTAAACTGAAGTTAAATGGTTGTTTACTCAGAGCTATAGGAGCCTACTATCTGATCAGTTCATTGCAGTTTTATCCATTATTCAGGTCGTCATGCGACTTGTAGAGGATTATAATTTGTAAAAATTAAAAACTACCTAAAGTGCATCTGCACGTAATTTGGGGCCGACTGCACTAGAAATTTAAACTGTGGGGTTCATGTGGGACAACTCGAATGTGTGTGGGAGGGTGATTTGATGATAAATGCGTATAAATCTGGCTGATGCTAACATTGCAGGCGATGCTGGGAGGGTTCATATCAAGTGTGACTGATTGGACATTGGCTTAAATCATGAGACACTTGGATCGCGTAGAGTGAGGGCAACCTCCATTTCAATTCATGGTCCTGCCATATCTAGTGATTGGAACTAGCTCTTTGCCGTCTGCTAACCGGTCAGTGTGTTCGATGAACGATGGGGGCTAACAGCCTAACTCACAGCCTGAAATGCTTACATACTTATTAGGGTGCCAATGAAACACACAGGCAAAAATTAAGTTTTGATTTTCTGTGGTCTCACCCTCTAAATATGTTCCTTTATATATGGAAGTAAATCAGCAAAAAAATTAACCAAAAATTTTAATATTTAAAGGTGGCACAATGCTCCTGAAGCGTATGTAGGCCCCTAATGATTTTGTCGTATAGGCTAATGCTAGTGAATTTCTGGTTGTGCTCTATCATTGAAAACTCGTTAGCTATGTTGATTACTAAGCAGTTTTGGTTATATATGTGCTCTATGTCTATACTATATTATATAATTATGTTTAATTTATATTCAGTCTATATGCAATGACGTCACTCAGTACATTTTAGTCTGTTAATGGTAATTTTTCCTGTGAACTGAATAACTTTTGAATCCAATCGTCAGTGTTTTTATTCCTAGTTACCATTGCTTACTACATAAAGTTTAACAGAAAATCAGTGCAAATTTGATTGTTTTATAATTTGCATTGAGTATACGTTAGTTTAAATATTTGTATGTGAGTGATAATAAGGGGATTGCTATCATCTTCTTTTAGTTGTCAATCTAGTTTTCAATGATAGAGCACAGCCAGAAATTCACTAGCATTAGCCTACGAACTATAAATTCGGTTCCATTTTATGAAAAAAATATTGTTATGTATGAATTAATGTGTCACAGGTTTCTTGTCTCATAATGGTTTCGTTCAGTTGGCAGACATCAAAACATACATTTGATAAAAATACAGGAAGAACGGAAATTTTTGCTAGCACAGAGGGAGAAAGAAAGACGTGGGAGTCGTGGACCAGTTGACTTGAAGCTGTCGTTGTAAAAAAGCGACGTTGTACTTGTAAGAGAAAATAGCTAACCGAACACAGGAGGAAAAGAGAACCAGAGCGTAGGGTATCGCTAGGTCCAGTGGCGTAACGAAGGGTTTCAGCGCCCAGGGGCAAGAGTTGATGACTGCGCCTTTTAAAAATTTTCTTGTTGACTTTTAATCGTTCTTGTCATAGTACTGTGTACCATTGAAAGCTAATTTGCGTCCCTTGTGCTGCCCCTCTGCCCCGCCCTTCGTTACGCCACTGGCTAGGTCAGAGTTGTATTGAAATTCCATATAGCAATACAGACAGCGATGGAAGCAGTACTACTGAAGGTGAAGATAGCGTATATGGTTGCAGGCTTGCAGCCCTGTGTAATGTGGGTGAAGAAGATCCTCCACTTTGAGTGACAATTGACGAGTACCGTGTCTCTGAAAAACAGCTGTTTCATTTCATGTCACGAACACAAAGAAGTTTTTTGCTTCCATGGATATTCCACAAGATTTCCTCTTTCAAGATCCAAGCTTTTGGAACAGCAATGAAGCATACATACAGCACAGTGCAGGGTTTAAAAAAAGGTGAAAGTGGTAAACCACTCAGCCGAACTGGGCGTCGCACTAATACAGACATTAAATTGCGCTATAACAAACTAGGAGGAGCAGAAGCGATATCAGCTTCAGGTGGTTGAAAGCCATCGCCAACAGTTTCTAGAACCCACAATTATTTACTCGTTCAAAAACTGTGCAGCCAGTAACATTTATTAAACACTGAAACATCGAGGAACATTGCCTGTGAATCTAGCGTCTTATTTACATGTAATACCATATTGCAGAGTTTTAAAACTTTGCAGGTCTTGTGCCACCAGTAAATGTTATCTGATTGCTACAAAACTTTATGTATTTAATTTTTATGGCAAAAGGAACAAAACTAAGGGGTGAGACTTAAAAAACTGCAAACTTTGTTTTTCATTGGCACCCTAATACTTATGTAGGCCTGGCTATAATCCAGAGTCACTCCAGTCCAAACACCTAGTAGGGTCGTTCTGAAGAGAATCCACTTAACCCTACATTTTGATGGGACTCAGGAAATTAGACTCGCAGTCCCACATTGACCCTCCGGGCCCCGGAACAATGAACCGGCTGCACCCCCTTCTCATAGGGTACATTGCCACAAAGGAGAAGCGATACCAGGGTGCATGCACTGCATGGAGCACTAGTACAATGTTGGACATTGATCATGGAAGCTTCTCAGTTTGCCACTTTAGTCATTTCCACATTAAAGTATGACATCGTATGACATCATCATCATTTTATACCAAACATGAGCAGCCATAGTCATCGTAGCAAATTTGACAACTCAGTCATTTCCTGTACTAATGGATGGCGTCACAATGCTGAAAAATAGAACATTCTAAACAGCAGACATGCCACAAGGCAAGAAAATTAATTACCTTATTAAAATAATGCTGCGTCTACAATAATTACAAACCTCTGATCCATTGTGCAGTGGCTGCTGCAAGGGTCTCGTGAAACAACAAGGGCCGTTTTATTTATTCTGCTATTAATTTGACGGCTATCAGAAATCTGATGAGACAAGTATATTGGGCTGGAGGTGGTTGAATGGTAACACACTGGCATGAAGATCAGAAGGCCGCGGGTTCGATACCCGCTAACCCCATAAGGTTGACTCAGCCTTCAACACCCTATGAGCAGTGTGTATTTCTATTAACTGTAACTGTAACTGAAATAGCAAAATAACTGAAAAATGTCTTGCAGTTAACTGTAACTGTAACTGAAACTGAAAAATACTGAATAACTGAAACTGTAATAGTAACTGAAAAACGAAAACTGTATAACTGAAAAATAACAAAAGTTAACTGAAAAATAAAACATGAGTGTTTTTCTTACTTACTTTTTGAATGGTAATCCTACTCTAGTCTACGGTCAGTTTTCTATACTCATTTCACTTCTGGTTTCTTTTCAGTTTTCTATGCTAGTTTCACTTCTAGTTCCTTTTCAGTTTTCAATGCTAGTCTCACTTCTGGTTCCTTTTCAATTTTCTATGTTCGCTTCACTTCCAGTTCCTTTTCCTTTCGTTGTTGTTGTAGGCGCTAAACCGTAAATTTGTAGAACAATCCACGACTACGAGAATAATGTTTAAGCCAAGTAGTGGTCGAAAAGTAGAAAGTGGCGTGTGGGAGCATTTTTTTTACGAAGCCGCAGACGACAAAAGTCGATGTTGTGTTCACACCGTTGCTGGCAAGGACGTTGAAAACCATGAGTGTGGCACGCAAATTGTCGGAACAGAGCAAGTGTTAATCTGGAACGTCGTTGTTTTCCTTAAAGTAAACCGACAATACATTAACTCACATTGATTTGCTGCGTAAATACTTCTGGTAACTGTTCAGAATACTTGTGGTCAGTGTCATTAGTCATGACTTGTGAAAAAATAACTGATGCTATAACTGAAAAATAAAGAGAAATAACTTAAACTGTAACTGAAAAATATAAAAAAATAACTTAAACTGAAAAATCTGATTTCAGTTAACTTTAACTATAACTTTAACTGAAAAATCATAAATTAGATAACTTTAACTGTAACTTTAACTGAAAAACCATAACTGAAATAACACTGCCTATGAGGCGACTGTAAAATGAGCAGCAGGACAGATAGACTCCTTGCAGGGTGCCATACAGTAAAATTCGACTTCTCTTAAGCTTGTTATCATCTGTTACTACTGTTACATGTAATCTTGCTGCGTACTTGTCAGTTTGAATTAGTAAACGAATATTGCATTACATTGCATTGTGTATACGCAGGAGACCTAAACCGATCGATGCAATGTCCAAAGAAATCTGAAACATAACACAACTTACACAAGCCTCCTATGATGACTTGTACTTGTACTTAAACTTATATTAGGCTTTATAACGCTTATTCTGGCCATACTAGCTAAATCTATATCAGATTAAAATGACTTTTCTAGGCTTGATGTTTCGGCTTATAGACTATGACTTTACTAGGAATTCTAATTTCGGCTTATGCTGTTTATGTTAGGCTGATACTATACAGTCTTTTCTGTATTGGTTGTAGGCTTTGTACATCGGCTTACTCTGGCGTTTGGGCGCGCATTATTTTAAAGAATGATCGATACAGTCATTGCAGTTCTTCAGACTTAAACATTCTTAGTGGCAGCGCTTGAACGGTTGTTTGTTTTGTTCAGTGACTCCGGTTTTTTTTTACGGCGAACTTGGTCCGACGTTTTACGGTGGCGCATAGTTTTTTCTACGTTTATTCTCACCAGAAATATATCTACAGAGGTATTTACAGCATAACCAACTGATTATTACAGACTTGTTATGAGCACTCTCAGAATCTCTGTTCTTCCCAAGACTTAGAGATCTATTGTTCTCGTGATCCGTCACTGTGCCTCTCTCTCTCTCTCTCTCTCTCTCTCTCTCTCTCTGTCTCTCTCTCTCTCTTCCCTGTCTGTCTCTCTCTTTCTGTGTCAGTCTCTGTCTGTCTCTGTTTGTCTGTCTCTGTCTGTCTGTCTCTGTCTGTCTGTCTCTCTGTCTCTCTTTTCTCTCTTCTCTCTCTGTCTGTCTCTGTCTCTGTCTCTGTCTCTGTCTGTCTGTCTGTCTGTCTCTCTCTCTCTCTCCACACTCCTCCAGCATTCTTCTATTCTAGTCCAAGGAACGACAAACTCCTTCGTCATTCGATTCGATCGTACTGTGTCTCAATATCTATGTAGACATGATACGAATTTCTAAGTCTTTCCAAATATGTCTATCTAAATTCCTTGTTAGTGCCCTATTTTCATTAACCCATTCTCGCTCTAACATGCTATTATTAATATGGTTATTTATTTCTCCACATTTGGCCAATTGTTTCGTATCATCGTCCCCATCGGTTTCCTTCCCAAAGTCTGAGGAGATGCCGATTCGGTGACCGGACTATTTGGCGCAAAGACAATTCGGTGCAGGGACAATTCGGTGCACAATAAACTATATAATCACAATTGTAGAGATTGTTTGCGGTTGGTTTTTATATAGAGTCTATGAGAAAGTTATGATAATGTCCATCTTTGCTGAGTGATTTCAATTACAAAGTAGAGCACAACTGTAAAAAAATTAGGGTTGTTTTAATTATAACAATTATATTATATATTTATGAAAACACCAGTTTGCAAGATATGTCGCTACGCCAAATTGTCCCTGCGTTGAATTTTCATAGAACCTGCCAGATCGAATATCGACAGTGAATTATTTCTGTGATTTGAATTGAGCAAACCAATCAAACGGGCAGCAGCGGTGAAGAATCACACCCAATAAATCCATTAAAAATAGATGAGCAGGGTCGAGGCTACGCGGTAGCTAAAGACAAAATGTCCACATTTACATTTTAGTTTCTGTACTGGGTCATACCGAGGACTATATGCTAGACCTTCTGTTTATCGACTTATAAACATCTATGCTCTACATTGGCTTATAGGACTACTGGTTATGCTAGGCTCATTCTAGGTTGGCATTCCGGATAGGGTTTTTCTAGCTATGATTATTAGGCTTTCTGCTTATTGGCCTATGATGGCTTAATAGGACTATAGGCCATGCCAGTTTAACCATGAAATTGTAGTTTTACCGCAGCTTCAGGAAGCTTCCGTCAATAGGCTTAGTTAAAGTTCATTTCCAGCGCGCCATGATTTCTCTCCTGGTCTTCTAATTCTTCAACCTTTTGCCTGTTTCTGTATGCACGCATCTTTCTGGTTCTCTGTTTGTCTGTCTCTGTGTAGCAATCTATTCATATCTCATCATCATGTTCCATATGCTAATAGAAAGACTCTTAACATATACAACGTTATGTCTTCCTTATAGGTGCCTTTTCTTTAGACTCTTAGAATTTCGCTTCTCTTCCTCTTTAATCAGTTACCTAGCTTTACCTAGTTACCTTCTTTAAAACTGCTTCCACCATTGCTACCTCCATTGTCCACTCAAAACTCGATTACTGCAATTCTCTCTTCCTCAACCTTGAATCCACCCAAATTAAGCGTCTGCTGCTTATCTGAAAAGCACTAGCCCGAGCTGTCACCTGCAGAACGCCCAAGCATCATCATATCACTCCCATCCTCATATCTCTCCTTTGGTAAAAAAAATCCCAGAGCGAATACACTTCAGAGTCGTATCACTGACCTACAACTACATACAATTATACTGCCAGCCTAAGTATCTTCGAGAACTTGACTGTCACCATCCAGCCTACCTGCTCCACCAGGTCATCTTCCCGGTCACTACTCATCTCAAGTCCTCCATCCGAGACATGAAATATCCCACACTGCACCGCGACCCTGGAATAGTGGGGGGGCCCAGACACTCAGTCATTTCAAGTTGATGTAAAAGTTTCGTTTTCACTACCAATTTGAAGGTAATGGTCTGTAGATCAATATTCGTCCGAGGGAAAAGCATGCAGATAAAAATTGAAGCGTGGGGGCTCGAAAACCCCTCTGGCCTATGGGAAATATGTGTATTTTTCCAGTCATTTCAAATAGATGCAAAAGTTTCTTTTTCGGTGCCAATTTGAAGGTAATGGTCTATAGACCAATATTGGTCCGAGGGGAAAGCATTCAGATAAAAAAAGTAGCGTGGGGCTCGAAAAACCCCTCCGGCCTATGTAAAATATGTGTATTTTGCTCCAGTCATTTCCAGTAGTTGCATAGGTTTCGTTTTTTCAGTACCAATTTGAAGGTAATACCCTCTAGATTAATACTGGTCCGAGGGGAAAGCATTCACATTAAAACATGAAGCGTGGGGGGTTCGAAACCCCCTCCGTCTTTTGCGAAATATGTGGATTTTACTCCAGTCATTTTAAATAGATGCAAAAGTTTCTTTTTCAGTATCAATTTGAAGGTAATGGTCTATAGATCAATACTGGTCCGAGGGAAAGCATTCAGATAAAAATTAAAGCGTGGGGTTCGAAATCCCCCGGCCTATGCTAAATATGTAAACTGTTGTAACTTTTGATTGGATGGTCCGATCTGAACATATGTGGTATGTATAGATTCAGAATCATGAGCTGCAAGTGATATTGACATGCATATTGCACATAAAAGCGTGTATTGCATACAAAAGCGTGGGGGGTTCTAAATCACTTTTCCGGCCTATGCGAAATATGCGTATTTTGCTCCAGTCATTTCCAGTAGATGCATAAGTTTCGTTTTTCAGTACCAATTTGAAGGTAATAATAATAATAACAATATCTGTTCTTTAATAAGCGCCTGACAAACGCACTGCGCTGTACATTTACATGTTATGCAATTGAAATCTTAACTACTAACAGAACAGACAGCCATGCAATACAATGTAATGGTCTCTAGATCAATATTGGTCCGAGGGAAAGCATTCAGATTAAAAATGAAGCGTGGGGATCAAAACCCCCTCCGTCTTTTGCGGAATATGTGGATTTTGCTCCAGTCATTTCAAATAGATGCAAAAGTTTCTTTTTCAGTATCAATTTGAAGGTAATGGTCTATAGATCAATACTGGTCCGAGGGGAAAGCATTCAGATATAAAAAATAAGCGTGGGAAGGTTCGAAAGCCCCCGACCTATGCTAAATATGTAAACTGTTGTAACTTTTGATTGGATGGCCCGATCTGAACATATGTGGTATGTATGGATTCAGAATCATGAGTTGCAATTGATATTAACATGTATATTGCACATAGAAGCAGTGATGGTGCCAGTGTTGGCGCATATCCACAAAACTAAAGAAAGTACGTGTCACAAGAAAGTTGCTAATGAACCAGCTATAACAAATTGAACGTACATTATATTTAAGTATTGCATATTGTTCTTGTCCAGCTATACAACGGCACAAAGCTGGTACCTGTGCAAGTGCACTTCACATCCAGGTGAAACACATCCCTGGCTAGGGGCAGTGAGGTCCATATGGGAAGCAGATTACCTTCCTCTTTCTTCCACCCATGATTAGTGGGGTTGTTCAAAGGCATCACGGACCTATGAGCTGTTGTCCATAGTAATCCTCGCTTGCAATACACTTCTTTTGAGATGTTGATTCAAAGCATCGGTTGTTGGGAGAATTCTTTCCACGTCCCTAGTCTTCTGTAAGAACACCTTCATTCGGACGAGGTCAACGTCAATGTCATCGTTGGAGTCATTGAAATACAACCTACAGACGAATTTCGCTGCCACTTCTTTCAGCCTTGGTGATGTTTCAAATGGAGTGTCGACGACAGCTGCAAATTTCTCTATGAAGGATGGCACTTCGTGCATTCACTTGCAGCAGTATCGCTTACCCTTGAACTTGAAGGAAGACTGATCGTGTAAATGCGTGAAAGAGAGCCATTGCTTTGCACGCTGTCGTTCCAAGGTTTGAGGTGACAGTGTTCAGGGAGATCATTCTAGTTGTCTTTCCTGCTTTGAAGGAGATCCAGATTTCTGCAGCAGGATTCAGAGCCTTGACATGATGGAAATTACTCAAAAGAATTACGACAACATCAGTATCTCCTGTATGAACCATCCCAAGTGACCATGTTTGAAGAGCGTGTAAGAGATGCATATGACACGAGTGTCTGCTTCTTCATGGTTGCATTGCTCCATTGGTGGACTGTTTCCTACATGATGGACGTCATCACTTGCAGTGATGTACACATCCTTTTCCTAGCTGAAAGTTGATGCACGAAGTGCCATCCCTCATGGAGGAATTTCCAACTGTCGTCGACACTCCATTTCAAACATCACCAAGGCTGAATGAAGTGGCAGCGAAATTCGTCTGTAGGCTGTACTCCAATGACTCCAACGATGACATTGACGTTGACCTCGTCCGAATGAAGGTGTTCTTACAGAAGACTAGGGACGTGGAGAGAATTCCCCCAACAACCGATACTTTGGATCAACATCTCAAAAGAAGTGTATTGCAAGCGAGCATATGGATAACAACAGCTCATAGGTCCATGATGCCTTTGATCAACCGCACTAATCATGGGTGGAAGGAACAGGAAGGCAAGCTTCTTCCCATATGGACCTCGCTGTCCCATGCCAGGGATGTATTCCACCTGGATGTCACTTGCACAAGTACCTGCTCTCTCTGCAAGTACATGAAGGCAAAATTGAAATGCACACGTCTTTGCAAGTGTACATGTGCGAAGTAGCTGGACAAGAACAATATGCAATACTTAACTATTATGTACGTTCAATTTGTTATAGCCGGTTCATTAGCAACTTTCTTGTGACACTTTCTTTAGTTTTGTGGATATGCGCCAACACTGGCACCATCACTGCTTCTATGTGCAATATACATGTTAATATCAATTGCAACTCATGATTCTGAATCCATACATACCACATATGTTCAGATCGGGCCATCCAATCAAAAGTTACAACAGTTTACATATTTAGCATAGGTCGGGGGCTTTCGAACCCCACACTTATTTTTTATATCTGAATGCTTTCCCCTCGGACCAGTATTGATCTATAGACCATTACCTTCAAATTGATATTGAAATAGAAACTTTTGCATCTATTTGAAATGACTGGAGTAAAATCCATATATTCCGCAAAAGACGGAGGGGGTTTTGAATCCCCACACTTCATTTTTTAATCTGAATGCTTTCCCCTCGGACCAATATTGATCTAGAGACCATTACCTTCAAATTGGTACTGAAAAACGAAACTTATGCATCTACTGGAAATGACTGGAGCAAATTACGCATATTTCGCATAGGCCGGAAAAGGGATTTAAAACCCCCCACACTTTTGTATGCAGTACACGCTTTTATGTGCAATATGCATGTCAATATAACTTGCAACTCATGATTCTGAATCTATACATACCACATATGTTCAGATCGGACCATCCAATCAAAAGTTACAACAGTTACATATTTAGCATAGGCCGGGGGATTTCGAACCCCACGCTTGAATTTTTAATCTGAATGCTTTTCCCTCGGACCAGTATTGATACTGAAAAGAAACTTTTGCATCTATTTAAAATGACTGGAGTAAAATCCACATATTTCGCAAAAGACGGATGGAGGTTTCGAACCCCCACGCTTCATGTTTTAATGTGAATGCTTTCCCCTCGGACCAATATTAATCTAGAGAGTATTACCTTCAAATTGGTACTGAAAAAAAACGAAACCTATGCAACTACTGGAAATGACTGGAGCAAAATACACATATGTTACATAGGCCGGAGGGGTTTTCGAGCCCCCACGCTACTTTTATCTGAATGCTTTCCCCTCGGACCAATATTGGTCTACAGACCATTACCTTCAAATTGGCACCAAAAAGAAACTTTTGCATCTATTTGAAAGGACTGGAAAAAATACACATATTTCCCATAGGCCAGAGGGGGTTTTCGGGCCCCCACGCTTCAATTTTTATCTGCATGCTTTCCCCTCGGACGAATATTGATCTACAGACCATTACCTTCACATTGGTAGTGAAAACGAAACTTTTACATCAACTTGAAATGACTGAAGAAAAATGCACAGGCGAGTTCCTCCACTAGAGGGCAAAACACGAAAGCGATGTTTGTAAGTAAGTAAGTAAGTATTTCCGTTATTGAGAAGCACTAGCAAACGCACAGCACTGTACATAGCAAGATTAACAAGATTAATACATTCAAACAAATAAACAAAAATTTATATATACAACCAAAGAATTGAATGAGAGGCTTTATTGTACAGAGGAAGAAGAGCTAGAGCTAGTCATAGGGTAAAATGAAGGGTTTAAATAGCCAGATCTAGGGAAAACATAGTTTATTTGTATAGCATCCGGGCAAGGAAGCATTTCTGAGACAGGTTGTCAAACATGGGAAGCTGACGGTTGTGGGACCGTGGCCGCAGGGAATAGCGCGATTGCTTGATCGGCGGTAACATTTTATGCAATACATGACAAGGATTGTGCAGAATACAGGCAAAGAGTCTAGTATCCGCATTGCAGCAGAGAGTCTCAAAAGAGGGAGAAGATGGAGGTAAGTACCCCTGGCGTACCAACCTTCGGATAATTCCCTCAAGGGCCTCCGTTCCTGCACTCTAGCAAAGCCCCACCAAACAGGCGAGCAATACAGCATCATACCAACTGTAGTGGCACGAACAACATCAAATAAACTGTCCCCCGAGATCCCATGCGACCTCAGGATCCGAAGTGCATAAAAGGATTGCCTTGCTTTTATGGTCAAACGTTTAATGTGATTGGAGAACCCAAATTTAGCAGTAAGCTCAACACCCAGAATATTTAGGGTTTGCACTCTTGCGATACCTTTTAGAGGAGGAAGGAACATACCGAAAATGTCCTGACAACCCATGTCAAACAAACATTTAGCCTACTCATTACAATCTCACTTTCAATCTGTATAACAAATTAGACTAAGAACTTAACATATCTTAAACTAAACTTTTATTTTACAGCTGTAGAACAAAGATTTCTGTGTTAGCAGTTTAGAATACTATATCAATAAATTTGACAATAGGACACTTATTCACATGCAATGCATTAATGCAATACTCTATATCTGAGACTGAGGGATTGAGGTGGAAATAGGGTTACGTTTAAGGTTAGGGTTTGTGCCTATAGGGCCCCCAAACTCCTAAAACGGTTCTGGCTAAGGCGGGTGTCGCTCAGATCGACAAATGGAAGGCGGAGGATCAAATGAGTCCGGATGGGAAATCTGGAAGAAGTGAGACTTCAGTTGTGAGCAGAAAGTCGAAGATGTTATAGATAGAGGAGCCTGAGAGAGATGGTGGTGGGTGATTGGCAACGATGATGGAGGAACCAAAATTTGCGGAATTCAGAATACTCAGCAGTCTCTTATCATATCATCGAATTTCAAAGACTCTAACACGTCCGATTCATGACAGACAGCTGCGAAGCTCGTTCTTGGTTAATTTAAGTTTTGAGAAAGCACGTTCGCTGGTACAGTTTGTTACCATCATTGACAGGAACATTCTTATTGCAATTTCAAAGTTTTGGAAAAGTTGACTCCAGATTGTCATCCTTTATCAGGGCATAGGTTATTGGTATAGATGGCGCTGATGTTTTTGCAAATGACACTGACATATAGTATTTCAGATGTTCACATTGTGAAATTAGTTCAAGTTGTCAAAATCTTGAGGATAGAACTTCACAAGATTGCATAGTTAGTGACATTTGGCGAAAATGGCAAATCGTGAAAACTGACAATCACAATCTGCATAATAAAAGGGTAGAACCTATCAAAATAACTTAACATTGAGGTAACAATCGAGCAACAAGAGCAGTTTAGGGTTTTGTTGAGTTAAATAATTTAGCCAAGTTCACTACCGAGTACCGACATGGCGACATCTAGGCCTACTAGCTGTGAGAAATTTGATTAGGCCTACGCTTTTTGCGGACGCACCATGCGTTAAAATTATTGATTTATTTCAGTCTAGGCCTAATTAATATATTGTGCCAACTGCCCTTATTACCAATAATTAAATTTAACTTAAAATGCAGACGTTTGTTTTAAAATGTGTTATTGTTTTCACGTTTCATAATTGTTTAGAAGTCATAATATTGACCTATTCAATAATATTATCGTATTGTTATTACGTGGTCGCGATATAGTTTTTGCTTTTAGGCCGCCGCGGGGCCTCTGTTGCGCGGGCCCTAGGCACGTGCCTCGCGTGCCTAGGCCTTAAAACGGCACTGGCCTTAGCAGCTACTCTGTTTCCTCTCTTGATCTGGGCCCTCTGGCAACCGGACTCGGACCTCCTGTTGAATACCACTTGGACAACCACTCTGACTTGACGTAGCGCTCGTGAATAAGCTGGTGTCCTGCGCTTAGCTTTCAGGTTGAGATTTAGACATTTGGAGTTTACGATTACGATTACGATTACGATTAGCCAATTCTTCCAGCACTGCCTCTTTTCCCAGCATTCTTCTCTTTTCAGCCGTTGTCCACGTTTAAGGTTGCTAATCTCAGCGGCTCTGCTAAGCACTATGTCTGTTCTAACTCAAACCTGACGTATATATAGTCAAGGGCAGCAGACATGTAGTATACCTCATTGCAAATTGCATGAACTGTATGTACCAGATACAATAACTCCTCATGGTTTGGACGATTCCTTACTTTTTCTAGGTTTTTAGAATGTTGATTGTTTGGGGTTCTTTCGGATCTAGTCGTTTATATGTTCAGAGTTAATGTATCAGAATTATTATATAGCGCCACTCTCTTAGGCTTTTTCACAGACTGATGCTTCTTAGGTCTAGAAAACAGGTTTAGAAAAGAGGCATAATTTGGGTGGATTCAAGGTTGAGGAAGACTGAATTTCAGTAATCGAGCTTTGAGTGGACAATGGAAGTAGCAATGGTGGAGGCAGTTTTAAAGTAGGTAACTAGGTAAAGCTAGGTAGCTAGGTAACTGATTAAAGAGGAAGAGAAAAGAAATTGTAAGAGTCTGAAGAAAAGGCGCCTACAAGGAAGACATGAAAAATCACTAGTTAAAGTCATATCAAGCACGTGATTAAATTTCTTCAATTAGATTTTGAGTAGGCATATGGGAGCTAAAATTGTTGTTTTTAAATTACTCTTATTAAATCATAAAGTACAGATAGGGTGCTGATTCATTTATTTTCAAAGACGAACAAATAATTATATAACACTATTTGCAATAAATAATTATTCCACAAATCTTCTAAACGTATACCCTAAGAAAAATAAATCCATTTCGACCCATTCATAGCTACACAGGATGCAAGCATAGTTTAGAGTTTCAAAGAGTAAAGAGTAGAACTCCATAGAGCAGATATCATCTTGGTCTCGTTTTTACTTTGAACAAATGTTTTCATCAGGTGCAGCGAACGATGATATGTACTTCTTAGAGTCAGTCAGAAGTTTGAGACGGAACTAAAGAAGAACTGCAGTGATAATATTGTGCAAAAAAGTAGTTCTAAAAAATAGCTACGCGTATGAACTCCTTTTCGGGCCTGTCTTCTTCAGACTTGAGCTTTCAGTTTCTTCTTGTGACTAATTTACAACAATTGACAATGGTAAGGAAGTTTAATCATACATAACAACGAATAAGAGGTACCAATATAAGAATCTGTACACAAGGCAAAGAATGGAATAACATTTTTTGCATTTCTGACATTGCAAAGATTACGCAGGATACGTTAACTATTTGGTACCCTGATCATGACGCTTAGAATAACAATGGATTACTTTAACAACACGAAGCAGAAAGTCAGTCTATATTTGAAACGGCTTATTGCAATATTATGATTTACATCAGAAACTACACATAGCTAAGTGCAGGGAAATGACGAGTTTGGAAAGTCTCATTAAATCATAGTTTAGAATGTCTATCGGTGTATCATTTCTAGGTTTTTGCTGATGAGTTCTATTGGGAATTCCGTATCACTGAGAGTCTTATCTCTCTCTTTCGCTCCCTTTACTGTGCCTAGTTGCGAGGTCTGGGCGGCACTGTCCTCTTTGGAGGTGTTGGTCTGCGCGACGGGCGAGGTGGCCTTGGAAGACGGGGACGAGGTGTTGGTCGTTTACGTGTTGTCTTGATAGGAGGAACTTTCGTTGTCATCTGTTAAGAAAATCAACACTTGAGATTTTAACAGCGTTTTTAAAAGCAACGTTTTGTCTAACACCATAATTTAGCTCATGTTGAGTTTCAATATTTGTCAGTTTCTATCGCTGGCATAAGGACAACGATAGTTGAAGATAAAATTCTCTAAAATCTTCTTTAGGCTAGTTGTTAAAAGATAGCCACTCTCAATTATGACCTGGTCGATGACAATTCCTTTAAAAGTGGCGCTCCATAAATACTGGATTATATTGCATAAAAGATTTAAACTAAAGTAAATGGCCAGACTAGCTACAATGGCTCTTTGTTGTCAGGCAGATTGTGTCCGCAAGTATTCGAGTCACACAGCAATGTTTAGTGTAAGAAGTAACTAAATCGTTTAGTTGTGTGGAAGAAGCTTACTTTAGTTGGGGTGCTGTTGGGCTTTGTTGCCGTTGGCGCTGGTGGTGCAGGTGTTGGGAGCACTTCCTCCTCCACTTTGTCGAAATCCGGGAATCCCTGTTGCAAGAAACAAGTCAGTTGCATTGGCTGTGGCTTAATAGGCAGTCCAAACCAAGAGGGTAAATAATAATTAACTCAAGACAAGAGTCTTTGAAGACTTTTGATAGTTTACTAGCGTAAGGAAATGTAAATAAAACTAAAGCACGGCCGCATAAAAAATCTTCCTAAATTTATTTCGTTCTTACGACTGAAAACGGCGTTATGGAGCTATATAAACAGCGGCCTTTGCCGTACTGCAGGATGACGTGGTCCCCGTAGATTGAATACGGTGCTGATGAAGCCATGGTCATAAATCCTACATTGGAAGTAGGAAGTCAAACGGTTGAATGGAAACAAAGACCGACAGAGAATTAAAGATTAATGGGACGAGTAATTGTAAATGTAATTCCACATTTATTTAGCGCCAATTCAAGAGATACTCATCAGAGTAAATAAAAGAGAGACAGATAGACAGAAATTTAGACAGAAACGGGAAAGATGAGGTTATAAGATCGAGAATGAATACTTACGCTGTAGAATGGAGAGCGCATTTGGCAGTCCCTGCATCGGCTGAATCCTACCCCGAGTTCATCGGCGACGCACTCGCAGT
>JACEVL010001514.1:0-25188 GCA_020284085.1 Aporrectodea caliginosa
CCAGAAGAAACAGAGCCCAAAAAAAAGGAAAAAAAAGGGTAAAAAACCAAAAAAAAAAATTGGCCAGAAAAGGAAAAGGGGTCTAGACATGAAGACGATATTAACAAGGAGTGACAGAGGAAAACACGAAAAATATGCAGGCGAAAAGAAAGATAGAGTAATTGGAACAGTGCGACAAAAATATCGACATTGGTCGATATAGACGGCGACATGGCAGGTATTCCATTGAATATTCTGCGATCAATAACAGGAACAAGCTACCGTCCGTCCGTCCGTCCGTCCGTCCGTCTGCCGTTGCCATAATGGAAGGAAGAAGGGCACAGGCAGGTTGGACGGGGAGGCACCGTACCTTACCAGTACGAAGGATCTTGTGCCAAGTGAGGCAGCTAATCTAATAATGTCGTCAGCATTTGGCGCCAGCCAAAAGAATCGCAGCCAAGAAAATATGGCGGCGGCGGCTGAAAAACTCAAATTCGTCGAAAAGGACGACGCGACTAAAAGAGGTACACACACTCATGACGTCATATTGCGACGAACGACAGCTTCCGGATCTAGTTACTAAAATCTCATGAAAATAATGCCTCGTGCTCGTCAAAATTTCGTATGTTTACGTAACATACATACATATTATGACATACAAATACACACATGCACAAACACTGTATGGCTTTACATGTTACCTACCCCTCCCCTCCACTCCTCTTTCACTCTACACGCCTTAGCAAAGCTCATTGAATATTCATTATTTGCATGCTGTGCATTCTATTTGGGCCTTTCACACGCATATGCGTGCAGCCAATTTTTATACAAGCAAGCTACCAATTCTTGCATGTATAGCACTCAATTTTTACTCATCATCCATCTTTGCTCAAGCATTGCAAGGCGCCCATTTTTGCAACTTTTCTTACTACAATCAAGCTGCCATTGTTTTGGCCATTTTCACATAGCTCACATTTAAGCTTGGAGTCCAACATGGCTAGGCTTTACTCTCGTAGCTGCACTTGCATTCTTTTACATGTGCATTGTTTGGCGTATAGCAATTTACACTTAGGTCAACTTTAATGGTAGAGGCCATTATACGCAAGCACTCAATTCTTTTGGACCATACAGCCATTTTCTCTTAGGCACACACACATTTTAGGCTCAAGCCTACAACTACAAACCTTGCAACTCCATCTTCGTCACCCAGCAAGGCGCGCAAGCACTTAGTGTGGAAGCCAAGGCAGCCAGTGTTTGCGCTTGCATGCCATTACAGCTCTTGCCTGACCATTTAGCGTTGAATATTTAGTACTTGCACCCTTTTGAGGCACAACAGCATTTTACTCTTAGGTAGCCATTCTTTGGGCTCGCCTTGTTTTTCAAGGCTGACTAAGGCCAATTTATTATTCAATAGGCACAAATTGCAATGTTTTTGTGCGCTTGCATTGAATTAGAGCGACAACCTTTTACTCTTAGACAGCAAGACATTCGTTGGGCTTGCCTTGTTTTACAAGGATGACCAACGCTTATTGAATATTCATTATCCTTAGGCCCTTTTACACTTGCACAATCATCGCCTAAACTGAATTTAGCATGGTATTCAACTTTTGCAAAGCACTCAGGTGTCTTTGCTCTATTGCATTCTCCTACAGCTCACGCATTTAGTTATGCAAATCTTTCAACAAAATGAACTTAAATCTGAGAAAAGTTAAACTGAAATCTCAGTTTCATTGAAATTCTCGGTTCAGTTTCGGATAGTAAGTGTCTTTTACAGATGGCGCATGAGCGAGAGAGAGAGAGAGGGAGAGAGGCGTTTTGGCAGAGCTGGAGGGAGAGAGAGAGGGAGGGGGCGATAGAGAGAGAGGGAGAGAGGCGCTTTGGCAGAGCTGGAGGGAGAGAGAGAGGGAGGGAGCGAGAGAGAGAGAGATGGAGAGAGGCGTTTGGCAGAGGTGGAGGGAGAGAGAGAGGGAGGGAGCGAGAGTGAGAGAGGGAGCGAAGCGCTTTTGGCAGACAAGTAGCGTGTGAGCGAGAGAAATGCGCGGCTTATATTTCTGACCTGGTGGTTTTACAACTTTTACATTTCAGACACCTAAAACTCACACTCAAAGCTAGCTTCACAGTAGAATATTGCGAGTTTGTAGAGCAAACCTGCCAATTGTAGACGTGCGTCATTTAGAATGCGTGTATTTACTTAACAGACTTATAATTTTCTATACAGCTTGGAGACTTAAGTTGAGAGTTTATTTAGCGAACCGAGGGTTTGAGCTGTTGTATGGAGAGGTGTTTTGAGACCCTGCATAGTGCTCTTTTACGACAGTTGGCAGGCAATCAAATGTTTTTAGTTGTGTAATGCATTCCACAAATGGTTCTTAATTCTGAAAAATCTCAAATTCATTGAAATTCTAGAGTCATGGAAAAACCCCACTTGGTTAATTTTGGATAGCAGGTGACATTTACAGGGGCATGGACACAGCGATATTGAGAGAGCGAGAATGAAAGAGGCATGGAGATAGGCAGAGTTTCTCTCTACAATCTCCATTACCAGACGAAACCTGTTTTTTAATAGCTCGCTTACAGACTGCAAAGCTCTCAAGTGTACACGATTAGTCATTATGGTTTACCTCTTACGGTATTTGATTGAAAGAGAGCGAGAGAGAGAGCGTTAGAAAGAGAGAGATGAAGCGAAGAATTTTGTGAGAGGGGCCGTGGAGGGTAGGAGGGTGAGAGAGAGAGAGAGAGAGACTTACTCTCTGTAATTGTCAATTTTAATCGCCCCGAATAAGAGCCGAATCATTATTTTCGCTTGGCGAGAAGAGCATTAAATAGTTTTTGGAGAGAGAGCAAGAGAGACGTGTAAAATGTTGGTGTTTAACAGCTGAATTTTTAATAGTGTTTAGCGGAAGAGAGGGGTAATATGAAACCAAAATCTTTAAAGTCAATGCAAGGAAGGTTAGAAAACCGAGTCGTTTGGTCGTTTCACCAAACGGCGAACCCATGCTGTATACACAGCGGTAAGTAAGTATGAAAATGCAAATCTTATACAGTTGATGAGTTGTGTAGAGTCTGCGTCGTGGCCAGGAATGAATGAAGTAGCATCACGCGTTTCGATGGAAATGCTTAAACTTCTATTCGCAAGATGCCACTTTAGAAGTTATCGCAAATTTTTAAGGTGTAAGAGCTCGTTACAACACGTGAAAAATGTAGAACACGAAATCATTGTGATATTTGTAAGCTTGGCTGACAGTACAAGACTTTGTCGTATTTTCACTCACTTTTCATGTTGCCATACCACGAGAGCTCGGTTGAATGAGGGAGGGGTTTTCCCCCTAGCCCGCCCGCCTACCCTATAGGCCTACGCTATAGACCAAAGTGGCAGTGCCACTTTGACACAGGCATTATAAAATTTTAAAAACAGCACGTTTACGCTCTGTAGAAGATGGAATCATCACACGGAAATGCATGTCGCAATAAACATGTGCTTAATCAGTTAATATTTTTCCGATTATAGGATTGAGATGTAAGCTGGCACGAATGAAGGCATGAAATTCCAAGTTTTGTCGGCCATTGCCTGAAATTGTGGGCGTGTTTCTTTAGCAGCAGCTGCAGCTGCTGCCACTGCCGAACGTCATACTTTGAATCTAAGAGAGAGAGAATTAAGGTCACCTTCGTGGCTTTCCATGCATGTCATTGCCACAACTCTGAGAATATTCGCAATCGACGGTTTTTTCTCACACAGCAAACGTGTTACTCGATAAAAAGTTAAACTTGTATCTCCAAATTTTGACTGTGCCTCACATCTCCAGAAAGCTGAGAACATAAGGTTCTCATCTCTGTTCTCAACTCAGAAAGCTGAGAATCTAAGGTTCTCAACTCAGAAAGCTGAGAACATATATGTTCTCAACTCTGTTCTCAACTCACAAAGCTGAGAATCTAAGGTTCTCAACTCTGTTCTCAACTCACAAAGCTGAGAATCTAAGGTTCTCAACTCTCAGAAAGCTTCTAAGGTTCTCAACTCTGTTCTCAACTCACAAAGCTGAGAACCTAAGGTTCTCAACTCTGTTCTCAACTCACAAAGCTGAGAATCTAAGGTTCTCAACTCAGAAAGCTGAGAACCTAGGGTTCTCAACTCTGTTCTCAACTCACAAAGCTGAGAACCTAAGGTTCTCAACTCTGTTCACAGCTCTGAAAGTTATGAATCAAAAGTTCTCAACTCCAGAAAATGAAAATCAGTGGCTTACAACTCCTGATAATGAAAAAACCAACGGTTCACAAGCATGCTGCTGATAATGCATGTGTTGCTACAATCTCTCACACCTGGTATAGCTTTAAAATTTAATGAAAATTTGGGTAAGCGGCTGCAAGCAAATTGAGAGTAAAGTTTCGCATGCTCAACCATTTCAATTAGATGCTAATGCGTAGTCTTCAACCGCCGCTGGAAGCTGCTATAAACAAGCTGTCAGAATCAATGCTGCTCTCACAGTTCACAGCTACTGCTAGATGCTGCGATAAACACACTTACTTATTTACTTAACAGGTCGTCAGAATGTCAGGCCTGTTGCTGCTTGTAGCCAAAGCTGTTATCAAACCGATGAAATTATAGAGTTGCAGTGCCATTGTTTAAACGTTCAATTCACGGAGATCACAATGTCCAAGTTTGTGCATGTGGCATGTAGCACTTTGGTCTCTCGGTCGACTTATTATGACCAGTCTAATGTACTTTGAACCTCACGCGTCTGTGGTGGCAGCTAGCGAGGCTGTTATCGAAGCATTGAAATTACACATGGTCTTTGCTTAAACTTTCAACTCAATGTGTGCATATATGTCCATTTCACATGTGGCATGTAAGCATGGTCATTCCCTCAGCTCATACTGTATATTGAAGCTCAGCAACCATGCAAACGATGACAATGGACAGTAAAAATGCGCTGTTTCTTGGGCATTAAAACACGATAAATAAAGCTCGTGTAGTGAATTTTTGATAATTTAACTTTTTATCGAGTAACACGTTTGCTGTGTGAGAAAAAACCGTCGATTGCGAATATTCTCAGAGTTGTGGCAATGACATGCATGGAAAGCCACGAAGGTGACCTTAATTCTCTCTCTCTTAGATTCAAAGTATGACGTTCGGCAGTGGCAGCAGCTGCAGCTGCTGCTAAAGAAACACGCCCACAATTTCAGGCAATGGCCGACAAAACTTGGAATTTCATGCCTTCATTCGTGCCAGCTTACATCTCAATCCTATAATCGGAAAAATATTAACTGATTAAGCACATGTTTATTGCGACATGCATTTCAGTGTGATGATTCCGTCTTCTACAGAGCGTAAACGTGCTGTTTTTAAAATTTTATAATGCCTGTGTCAAAGTGGCACTGCCACTTTGGTCTATAGCGTATAGGGTAGGCGGGCGGGCTAGGGGGAAAACCCCTCCCTCATTCAACCGAGCTCTCGTGGTATGGCAACATGAAAAGTGAGTGAAAATACGACAAAGTCTTGTACTGTCAGCCAAGCTTACAAATATCACAATGATTTCGTGTTCTACATTTTTCACGTGTTGTAACGAGCTCTTACACCTTAAAAATTTGCGATAACTTCTAAAGTGGCATCTTGCGAATAGAAGTTTAAGCATTTCCATCGAAACGCGTGATGCTACTTCATTCATTCCTGGCCACGACGCAGACTCTACACAACTCATCAACTGTATAAGATTTGCATTTTCATACTTACTTACCGCTGTGTATACAGCATGGGTTCGCCGTTTGGTGAAACGACCAAACGACTCGGTTTTCTAACCTTCCTTGCATTGACTTTAAAGATTTTGGTTTCATATTACCCCTCTCTTCCGCTAAACACTATTAAAAATTCAGCTGTTAAACACCAACATTTTACACGTCTCTCTTGCTCTCTCTCCAAAAACTATTTAATGCTCTTCTCGCCAAGCGAAAATAATGATTCGGCTCTTATTCGGGGCGATTAAAATTGACAATTACAGAGAGTAAGTCTCTCTCTCTCTCTCACCCTCCTACCCTCCACGGCCCCTCTCACAAAATTCTTCGCTTCATCTCTCTCTTTCTAACGCTCTCTCTCTCGCTCTCTTTCAATCAAATACCGTAAGAGGTAAACCATAATGACTAATCGTGTACACTTGAGAGCTTTGCAGTCTGTAAGCGAGCTATTAAAAAACAGGTTTCGTCTGGTAATGGAGATTGTAGAGAGAAACTCTGCCTATCTCCATGCCTCTTTCATTCTCGCTCTCTCAATATCGCTGTGTCCATGCCCCTGTAAATGTCACCTGCTATCCAAAATTAACCAAGTGGGGTTTTTCCATGACTCTAGAATTTCAATGAATTTGAGATTTTTCAGAATTAAGAACCATTTGTGGAATGCATTACACAACTAAAAACATTTGATTGCCTGCCAACTGTCGTAAAAGAGCACTATGCAGGGTCTCAAAACACCTCTCCATACAACAGCTCAAACCCTCGGTTCGCTAAATAAACTCTCAACTTAAGTCTCCAAGCTGTATAGAAAATTATAAGTCTGTTAAGTAAATACACGCATTCTAAATGACGCACGTCTACAATTGGTAGGTTTGCTCTACAAACTCGCAATATTCTACTGTGAAGCTAGCTTTGAGTGTGAGTTTTAGGTGTCTGAAATGTAAAAGTTGTAAAACCACCAGGTCAGAAATATAAGCCGCGCATTTCTCTCGCTCACACGCTACTTGTCTGCCAAAAGCGCTTCGCTCCCTCTCTCACTCTCGCTCCCCCCTCTCTCTCTCTCCCTCCAGCTCTGCCAAACGCCTCTCTCCATCTCTCTCTCTCTCGCTCCCTCCCTCTCTCTCTCCCTCCAGCTCTGCCAAACCGCCTCTCTCCCTCTCTCTCTATCGCCCCCTCCCTCTCTCTCTCCCTCCAGCTCTGCCAAAACGCCTCTCTCCCTCTCTCTCTCTCTCTCGCTCATGCGCCATCTGTAAAAGACACTTACTATCCGAAACTGAACCGAGAATTTCAATGAAACTGAGATTTCAGTTTAACTTTTCTCAGATTTAAGTTCATTTTGTTGAAAGATTTGCATAACTAAATGCGTGAGCTGTAGGAGAATGCAATAGAGCAAAGACACCTGAGTGCTTTGCAAAAGTTGAATACCATGCTAAATTCAGTTTAGGCGATGATTGTGCAAGTGTAAAAGGGCCTAAGGATAATGAATATTCAATAAGCGTTGGTCATCCTTGTAAAACAAGGCAAGCCCAACGAATGTCTTGCTGTCTAAGAGTAAAAGGTTGTCGCTCTAATTCAATGCAAGCGCACAAAAACATTGCAATTTGTGCCTATTGAATAATAAATTGGCCTTAGTCAGCCTTGAAAAACAAGGCGAGCCCAAAGAATGGCTACCTAAGAGTAAAATGCTGTTGTGCCTCAAAAGGGTGCAAGTACTAAATATTCAACGCTAAATGGTCAGGCAAGAGCTGTAATGGCATGCAAGCGCAAACACTGGCTGCCTTGGCTTCCACACTAAGTGCTTGCGCGCCTTGCTGGGTGACGAAGATGGAGTTGCAAGGTTTGTAGTTGTAGGCTTGAGCCTAAAATGTGTGTGTGCCTAAGAGAAAATGGCTGTATGGTCCAAAAGAATTGAGTGCTTGCGTATAATGGCCTCTACCATTAAAGTTGACCTAAGTGTAAATTGCTATACGCCAAACAATGCACATGTAAAAGAATGCAAGTGCAGCTACGAGAGTAAAGCCTAGCCATGTTGGACTCCAAGCTTAAATGTGAGCTATGTGAAAATGGCCAAAACAATGGCAGCTTGATTGTAGTAAGAAAAGTTGCAAAAATGGGCGCCTTGCAATGCTTGAGCAAAGATGGATGATGAGTAAAAATTGAGTGCTATACATGCAAGAATTGGTAGCTTGCTTGTATAAAAATTGGCTGCACGCATATGCGTGTGAAAGGCCCAAATAGAATGCACAGCATGCAAATAATGAATATAATGAATATTCAATGAGCTTTAGGGGCACAGGCGTGTAGAGTGCCCCCTCAAATGAGTGGAGGGGAGGGGGAGGGGCACACGCACGCCCCACCCCCAACCCTTGGCCAAATTTAAGAGGCCGTGGTCGTTTGACCTTTGAACCCTTGAGCCAGGAACCTGAAATTTATGCATCTGTCTGTATGTATGGCTTTGCGTGTTTGTTTGCATATATATTTGTCTGTATGTAGTATGTATATATGTATATATTAGCTGTCTGTTTGGCACAGCCTGCCTGCCTGTCTGTCTGTCTGTCTGCTGTACGATGTATAGGGAAAGGGAATGAGGAATAGTGTTTATGAGGCGCACGACTCGACGGGATAATAACTGGACTGTCTTGATGTACAACGTGGACTCACCAAAGCTTCCAATTAAAACCAAATCTTTGTTACCCTCTATTCCACGAAAGTCGTCCTAACCTACTTTGAAGCACCTCAACAATCGTTTCGTCATTAGCCGAGCGAGGTAGCGTTCACAAAAGACTCTCTGAAGGCGCTATATGAATGCACAAAATAGCACGCATTTGTAGAAGCACGCACACACTACCCTTCAGACAAAGTCAGCTTCAAAAGAGAAGGTTCAATCACATTCGCAGGACTTAGAACGACAAACACTCGACTGTCAGTCTGCATACTATACTGCCGTACTTTGGCAAAAGGAAGCAAGTCACAGATTTTAGTTTCTGAGAAAAATGCGAAAAACAACTCAGGCCTGGAAATTGTCTGAATTTACGCGTACAATTCCAAGGCAAAAAGAAGCAAGTCCATGCGTATGCATCACATACGCATGGACTTGCTTCTTTTTGCCTTGGAATTTTCCAGTACTACTTGGACATGCTTCTTTCTGCTTCTGCTTTTCCGCCAGAACCACATGCAATAATAACTATTTATATAGTCGATTGTGTTGGACTTGCTTCTTGAACCAAAATGATACCGATATGTAATTTTAACCTTAAACTGGACTTGCTTCCTTTTGCCAAAGCACGGCAGTATAGCCTACACACGAGATCGGGTTGCTATGCCACTACGGGTTGTGCCAGTCCCAAGAATGAATAATGGAGGAGGGCGACTGTAGTCATTGTTCTTACGAAAAAGCATCATTCAACAGAAACTACCTACCTACCTTGATTCGTTGCATTCCCAACTATTTATTTACGCAAAAATAAGTCTGATGAAGTAGAATCCATAAACTCAAATTTCTAAAACTCGCTTTCCGCTTCAAACGTTATTTTACGCCGATTAAACAGACTAAGAACAACTGAAACCAACATAAAATGATCAATACTTGGTGATTACGTTTCCAGTGATTTACTTTTAGAACAGTCTTATGACTGTCAGGATCGTTGACGACGTCAACCTTAGGCCTACTCTTGAAATAAACTCAGCGATTTAATTATTTGATAACGTAGCATCGGTAGGTAAACTATTTAAAGGTGTTTAAGCACAGCGTAAAATAACAGCGGCAGCATCAACAACAACAACAGCAATAATAATAATAAAAATAATATTAAAAATCATAACAATAATAATAATAATAATTAATAATAATTAATAATAATAATAATTATAATAATAATAATAATAATAATAATAATAATAATAATAATAATAATAATAATAATAATAATAATAATAATAATAATAATAATAATAATAATAATAATAATAACAACGGAAGATCCACAAGAAACCTTCTTCCTTTTTCAAAAGATCTCTGTTACTGTCCAGCGATTCAACGCTGTCGCATGCCTTGCTACAATGGGGCCCTAGAACTCTGATCGTAGAGGAATAATAATAATAATAATAATAATAATAATAATAATAATAATAATAGTAATAATAATAATAATAATAATAATAATAATAATAATAATAATAATAATAATAATAATAATAATAATAATAATAATAGTCGAAACTGCAGGAAGCTGGCACACAGAATCACTACAGTTTGTCCAAGAACTAGGACGCAAGATCTCAGCAGCGACAGGCGACCAGCGTGAGACCAGTCATCTTCTACAACGCCTATCAGTCGCCCTACAAATTGGAAACTCTCTATCTGTTTTAGGCACCACAGATTGCAACAACAGTAGCCCAGGACTGATCGAAGGCTTATAAAATTATTGAAAACAGTTACTTTTAATCAGTCTGTACATAAGTTTGTTGGCTTTATGAAGAAATAAATTTGCCTATAATAATAATAATAATAATAATAAGGAGCATCCTCCTTACTTATATATATCATACAGACAGCGGCCTTTAGGGGCTCCTTTATGCAACACGATGGAGACGAGAACCCGTAAAACACAACTATGCTTAATATCTTAGAGCCTGAGGAAAATAATAATAATAATAATAATAATAATAATAATAATAATAATAATAATAATAATAATAATAATAATAATAATAATAATAATAATAATAATAATAATAACCACCCACAGAAGCAGCAACTTATCGCCAAAAAGAGTGGGATCTCCTATTTACAGACAAGGCGTGGAAGGGTCTACTCGAGTCCACTAGCGCTCCACGTGATCGTGCCCGACTACTAGCTTCTCGAGCACCTCACTCTGGTGACTGGATGCTAGCTCCACCTGTGACTGCTCTGGGCCTGCGCCTCTCAGACGAGGAGGTACGGATCGCAGTCGGGATGAGGCTAGGCACGATACTCTGTGAGCCGCATTTATGCCACCACTGCCGGGGAAAAGTCGACGCAAGAGGACTTCACGGACTGGTTTGTAGAGGAGGAGGCGGTAAACAGCAGCGGCACAGTATGCTAAACGACGTCCTCTGGAGAGCCCTTGGCAGAGCGAAAATACCTGCTCAGAAAGAATCTCTCGGCCTCTCAAAGAAGATGGGAAGCGGCCAGACGGTGTTACGCTGATCCCTTGGTCACGTGGGAGGCATGGGATGTGACAGTGTCCGACACCTATGCCACGTCTCATCTTCCTTATACATCAATCGGAGCTGGCGAAGCCGCCGAACGTGCCATTGTTTCAAAGAAGGTGAAATACTCTACAATTACTACCAGCCATGACTTTTGTAGCTGTCGCCATGGAAATCGGCGGCGTTGGAGCAGAAGGTCTGCAATTCATATTAGATTTGGGAAGCCGGATAACGAGCGCAACGCACGATCCACTGGAGACATCGTACTTGTTTCAGCGTATCTCAGTAGCTCTGCAACGGGGGAATGCCATCTGCCTCTCCGGAACATTGCCAACGCTCTCTGAGATCTGCTGAGATGACTTTTCAGATAATAATAATAATAATAATAATAATAATAATAATAATAATAATAATAATAATAATAATAATAATAATAATAATAATAATAATAATCACTGCCGAGTGAGTTGCCGTTCCAGACCACCATCAGTAACATCTCCGGATATTGTTTGGATCGCCTGAGGGATCATTGATACCTCGGGCAAAAAAAAATAATAATAATAATAATAATAATAATAATAATAATAATAATAATAATAATAATAATAATAATAATAATAATAATAATAATAATAATGTGAAGAAAACCGCCTTTCTTCCTTCTTGTCCGAATGGACCCCACTGATGGGACCAATGTGAAGAACACGGGGGCTCTAACGGCGTCTTCGCTTCTCTCAGGATGGCGAGGAAAGGCGCGTGTCGCTCAAGATGGGAGCGTAAGTAGGACCTCCGTCGTTTATCGAAGGGTTTCAGCGTCTGCCGGTCGACGAGCCGTCGCAAGCAATGTCAAACACCGAAGGATCAACACCAGGAAGTTAAAATAACGATCTTTATTCACGTCACAGACGTATCTAGAGAGGCCAAGCCTAAGGGGGCGGAGCCTAAAAGAGGCCAAGCCTAAGGAGGCGGAGCCTAAAGGAGGCCAAGCTAGAGAGGCCAAGCCTAAGGGGCGGAGCCTAAAAGAGGCCAAGCTAGAGAGGCCAAGCCTAGAAGAGGCCAAGCCTAGAAGAGGCCAAGCCTAGAAGAGGCCAAGCCTAGAAGAGGCCAAGCCTAGAGAGGCCAAGCCTAGAGAGACCAAGCTAGGGAGGCCAAGCCTAGAAGAGGCCAAGCCTAGAGAGACCAAGCTAGGGAGGCCAAGCCTAGGCAACCCAGGGACCACCCTGGGGCGCCACAATAATAATAATAATAATAATAATAATAATAATAATAATAATAATAATAATAATAATAATAATATTCATTCATTCATTCATTCATACCGAACATTTGTATAGCGCCCCTTCAAGGAAACTACCAGAGGCGCTGTAATAATAGTAGTAGTAGTAGTAGTATTAATGATAATGATAATGATGATGATAATGATAATGATAATAATAATAATAATAGTTTAGACAGAGTTGAATAGTCTTCTAATGCAAGGATCTTCTTAAACACCTTAGAAACATTTCTCCTTACTGTATATATTTGTAAACTGCGCTTAATCATAGACTGCAGTCTGTTGATTTCTCTCAGGAAACGAGTACGTGGCCGTTCAAAGATTAGGCCTACTATACGAATAATAATAATAATAATGATAATAATAATAATAATAATAATAATAATAATAATAATAATAATAATAATATATTAATAATAATAATAATAATAATAATAATAATAATAATTTTCACAGTGTTGGGCCGTCATCTGAGAAAGGCGACGTCAGACGTCAGAGAGACGACCTTCCTCTTCCAAAGACTGTCGTTGACAATTCAGCGCTTTAACGCTGTGGCCTTCACCGGTTCTTTTGTTGACCCTATGCCCGAGATGGAAGAGGGATAGCCCTTCCAGTTACACTCGATTCTGATATAAGGGCGGGCAAACAACTTAATAATAATAATAATAATAATAGTAATAGTAATAATAATAATAATAATAATAATAATAATAATAATAATAATAATAATAATAATAATAATAATAATAATAATAATAATAATAATAATAATAATAATAATAATGATAATAATAATAACAGCATGAAATTGGTTGCTAGTTTCAAACGTTTAACGACATCTTGTGGCGGCCAGGCAGTCGACGCCAATCTCACCTTGACTAAACTTCAAACGGACTAGCGATTGGATTGGATTCGAGAAATTTGACATTGTATTCTTCCTAACACACAGATGTCGCCCCGCCTCAAAGTTTACACCGAATATTAAATATGGCACTTTACTCTCCACAGGCAATATTTACTAGGAAAATATAGTTACTCGTCGAGTTTTCTCCCCAATATGATACACACCGCAATGCATTAATTGCGAATGCAATGTACGATACCTTCCTCACCACCAGGGTACTGTGCTCCAATCTGTCTCGCAACGTTAAATAAAGGGTTTCTAGTTTCTCTAGCTCGGTCAGTCAAAGTTGTAATACAATCAACGATTACACGGCACATGATGAATATATTGCGCTGGAGAAAACGAATCAAAGGTGTTTAAAGCGAGAGTTAACTTGTTATAGTTGTCATGTGTTCAACGAAATCTTGTAACTGCCAGGGCCGTTAATTTTCTTGCTGCTATAGGCCTACTGTACACATGTATGCATATATTTATGCACGTGTAAACATTTGTATAGCATCATTTAAAAACATCGCAAGGCGTTGAAAGCCGGAAACATGATTATCTGAGCAATTTAAAAAGCACACGTATTATATATATGCAAACACATTACACACCCACCATCATAATTATCTGTCCTGCATTCATCCATACATATAATATAGCAGGTACAGTAGCCTACACTTGATATATTAAAGTGTAGATATATACATAGACTCACCAATATATATAGGGCCTACACACATACCTGCATGCATACATAGGCCTACACACCCACGCAGCAATCCATCCATACATAAATAGATATAGGCCTACATACATACAAACAGGCACTACCTACCCTGTATAATATACGAAATCGTTTCTCTCTTTGGCCATGACAGCCAAACGTGCCATTAATCCTCAGTCGTGTTTGCCGGAAGCGATTTCGCTCGTAATAAGCCGAGAGATTCTGACTGCTCGGAGCAGAGACGAGCGCCCTGTGCTGCTGCAGTTGATCTGCCAACTGAGCTAATCTTAACGGGTTGACCGTAAAACGTTTCGTAGCCCCTGGTGTACTCTGGCAGCAGATATTCGGAACTCGAGAACAGAATTCGAGTACTCGATGATCCGTGGCGTGTTTTTGAGCGTCGTGCATGCGTGTTGTTATGTACTAGTAGTAGTAGTAGTGGTAGTGGTAGTGGTAGTGGTAGTGGTAGTGGTAGTGGTAGTGGTAGTGGTAGTGGTAGTGGTAGTGGTATAGTGGTAGTGGTATAGTGGTAGTGGTAGTGGCAGGGGCAGTGGCAGTGGCAGTAGCAGTAGCAGTAGCAGTAGTACTATAGTGGTGGTGGTGGTGGTGGTGGTGGTGGTGGTGGTGGTGGTGGTGGGTGGTGGTGGTGGTGGTGGTGGTGGTGGTGGTGGTGGTAGTGGTGGTGGCGGCGGCGGCGGCTGTGGTGGTGGTGGTGGTGTGGTGGTGGTGGTGGTGGTAGTGGTGGTGGCGGCCGCGGCGGCGGTTGGTGGTGGTGGTGGTGGTGGTGGTGGTGGTGGTGGTGGTGCTCAAGTATCGAACTGATGCTGCCGTCTGCAAATTAGGAAGCTGGCATATTATCGTTCGTGCAGGGCGAGTCCGGTGTAGAAAGAAGGCGACAAAGGAAAATAAATCACGTCGCCGAATTTGAGACGAGATGTCATTGGGTCTGAATGAAAAGAAAATGATTGCATATTAAGAGACGCGACGACGAAGAAACCGAAGATATACCAATGAAGATATATCTGCACGAATGGCGATGAATAGGCCATAATGATGCCGACGTTCTTTTTATCATAGTATCAAAATTTCCTAGACATTGACACCTTTTTTTTACCATATATTCAAAATTGACCTCTAAAGGTTACCACACCATACCATTCCTTATCTTATTTGACATTACCATGCAGTATCTTACATAACCTTACCCGATACCACGTGATGATTGGGGGTAATCTTACTCACCCTAACTGACCTTACCTTACCTACTGTACCTCAACTCCCAGTTTTGTATTATTACCATTAATGCTTTTTTCTTAATATGTTTTACCTGATTCATAATAATTTTGCAAACTTGTCTTAAAATTTACTTTTGTTTGTTCACTTTGGTTTCTGATTTATGTGCTATGTCCTCTGATCTGTTTATCATTTGTCTAATGTAGCCTATTCTACTAAAATTGTTTTGTTCCAGTTGCCATTAAGAAGCATAACTTAGTTAAGATCTTGTGACATGTAATGTTGACCGAAATGTCAATCAGGTACTAAGAGACATGCTGATATAAGCTTTCAGTTTTTTTCCTGGCCTCCTGTTGCACAGTGATTGCTCTGTTTCTGTCACGATTTGTACTAGTGTTTGATTTGTTTTCTGACACAATAAACAAATAAAATTAAAATTAAATAAACTTACCTTGCATACCGTAGGCTACCTAGGCCTACTTTACCTCAATTTACTGTACTTTACACACTATACCTTACCAACCTTACCTCACCCTACCTTAGCACGCCTAATAATCAATGGAGCTGTGAGTGTCCTGACCTGCGACCTCGAGCCTGGCCATTTTGCTGATGCTGCTGACTCTCGTTTCCGGATTAGTGGCGTTGCAGTAGTACTCGCCAACATCCGGTTGCTTGTCGGACTTATCGAGTTTGTTGTTCTTGTGTGAGACCCTCATGATGAAGAGCTGGCCACTAGGAAGGATCATCCGGTGCGAGGCCGAGTTTTCGTTGGACGGCGTGACCAGCTGACGGTCTCGGTACCACGTGATGATCGGGGGTGGCCGACCTTCGGCCTTGCAGTTCAGGGTGGCCGGTTCATTTCGAACGACGTACACATCCGATGGATGCTCGACGATGTAGGGGTCAGAAATCTGCTGAATTCCTAGGAAGAAACAGGAAACAACGACCGTAGTTGTAAGTGCAATCATAAACCTATCTGGCACCATTTCAAGAGACATTCATCATAGGCGGTTCCAACCTGACAGAAACCCACGATCGATTAGAATGGATTTCAAATAATGAGAAAAAAGACGACAAAAACATTTCAGGCGATTGCAATTGTAATTGTAAAACTTATATAGCGAAATTTGCAAAGAAAGGCATGTCAGGTAATGGCAATTGTAATTGTAAACAATTGTATAGCGCCACTTCAAGATAATAGTCATCAAAGGTATGCCTACTCGCCTAGTCCTTACCTGACAACATAAGACTACAAATACGGTCGAATACACTGGTTTTCAGGCGTTTATGTGAAAGGGGCAGAGATTGAAACAGCTCATGTAGGAACTCATAAAGGCAGGCTACTTATTCCAGAAAGATAGGGATGACATCAGCATTTCAGCAAGGAAACTCCACTGGACCGTGAAAGCGGTGGCCCAAGCACAGCAAGCAAGATAATCAACTCAATGCCTCTACACAGAGGTAACCAGACTTAAGACTTATTTTCGATAGAAAAATTGAAATCTAAATTCAACGGTCCTGGCAGTCCAAGGTGTCGTAAAACAACTAATAATATTATTTAAAATACGCTCAGTAAGCCTACTATAGGCCTTCACCTCTTTTATTTCTTTTATACACTTTGCCCGATTGATGCTACAATTAGGCCTATAGCCCCTACAATTAAAAATCTGCTAATGATCTCTAGATGGATCGAGAGTTCAACGACATCTTATGACAGCAAAGACCGTGACTTCAACAGAAATTATTCTTGAATAGTTCTCTCCGTTCGTTTGGCATTATTATACAGCTCTTAGGTTAACTGCATTGATATTTTATTATCAATCAGTCCAAGGTTTAACGTCGTCTTATGACATCCAAGGCCGTTGACGATAATTATTCACAATGTACTGGCTACGATACAATGAAATCGAGAAACTTAGCGTCCAAGCGACGCCATTTAAAGGTATCAAAATAAATCCTTACAATGTCACTAATATTCAATGTTTAACAACATAAAGTAATGCATCGGATACTGTCTATGATACACATAGGCCTACTGTGCTTAACTGATTCGATACAAATTTAACAATATTCTGTAGCAATATTATTGTCCTATTATACAAGAAATCGTAAAAGTAAACAAGAAACAACTTCGGCCACAAAGTGCTTAGGCCTAGCCTAATACATAAAATTATAAGTATAATAATATAATGACATTAGATTCTTATTCTACTTTGTATATTTTTTAAGTGATTATTTACTAATCTTCCGTTTAATGTCATCTTGTGACAACATTTACTTTTACTTAAAAATAACAATTTAATTTTTAAAAACACGCACACTAAATGAAACAGGACATTTGTAACAGAGTCGCATCGATATCTTATTAAGAGCGGGTCTAATAAAGTGTCGGTAGGAGTGATTTTAAGGTGTCTAAAACAGAGCGTACGATTGTTAATGTTATCAACTGTTTACCGACATCTTGGGCCGTTGACTTCGGCTTACCTTATCGACTTTCCTGTCACATAAATCTTTATATAATCTACCACATAAATTTCTATATAATCCATCATATAAATCCCTATATGCCAGGATGAAGGAGTAGGCGATGCTAATCATCTTTTTATGGCACAGAGTCGTTAGCAACTAATCAACTTCATTGTGGTTTCTTTTCAAGCAACGGTGAAAACAGTATAAGAATTTTTGAAGTAAGATAAGGTAGACGTTAATGGTCCTGCAACCCACAAGATGCCGTTTAATACTTTATACTATTAGAAATACGACTCTCAGTTAGACACCCTTAAATAAACTTGACCAGACGCTATATTTCTTTCGCTTTGTTAATATATCTACTGTAACATTGAAAGGTGTAGTGTGGACGCATACGTTAACGTTAAATTAATGTAAGCTAGAGTCAACGGCTCTGGAAGCCACAAGATAATAATAATCTTTTCTTTATTAAGCGCCTGACAAACGCAGTGCGCTGTACATTTACATGTTATGCAATTGAAATCTTAACTACTAACAGAACAGACAGCCATGTAATACAACGGCGCTAATAGCAGCCTACAAAGCAAATCCGCCCAACGGGAATTAGATGAAGTTAAACAGTGGAAACTACTTAGGCTATATCTAGCTTACATTAGATTAAACTTTACTACAAACTACATTAGATTCCGCCACTACCGTTTCTCCGTTAAAACTTGACAATCTTATAAATCTGACGCTCTGTTTCGACACTTTTTTCATTACACAATATTAGTTCGTTTTTTTAAATCGCCACTCTGATGAAACGTCATGAACTGTATTGTGCCCAGTGGCGTACCGAGGGGCAGGGGGCGGCCGTCCCCGGGCGGCACTTGAGCAGGGGCGGCAAAATAGGGTTGAAGAAAAATAAAAGGAGTGAATGCAGAAAAAAATGAAAAAGTATAAGAGAAAGTAATAAAAGTAGACATAGAAGGAAGGAAAGGAAGATAAATAATCCACTAAATAATGGCATACAACAGTGGGGCGTAATGTGGGGCGCGGGGGAGGCGGCGCACGGGCGCAGGAGAGGGCGGCTTCTGAAAATGAAATGATAGTATAAGAGGGGAAAAGCAAAAAAAAGGTCATCAGAAATTTTAGCGGAAGTAATAAAGAAAATTTTCCGGAAATTTCCAAAATTAAGTGCGCGGCGCGGCATTTTGGGCTGTCGCGCCGGGCGGCATTTAAGCTCCGTACGCCACTGATGAGGATGAGGATTGTCGGGAGGGTTAGGTGTTCATCCCCCTAGTGACCTAGTCCTTCTTAGGACCCCACAGTTGAAGTCTTCAATGCACACCGCAGGGATCGTTTCCAATTCCAACCCCTCAGTTCTCAGTACTGTTGCTAAAGTGATTTAGTATTATTTTGACACTGAGTCTCTAACAAAGAGAAGAAATTTTCGTAGTGTATTGAATACTAATAAATTTGGTGATATCATCACTTTGAGCTTTCTATTGCATTTTTTAATTTTCTCAACCAAAGACCTGCTTTTTGATTCGAGTCTGACTTACAAACCTGCTAGCGTTCAAATCTGTGCGGATAAGGTTTGCGTCAACAAATCTACCAGTCACAAGGTGTCGATAAATACTAGATATACTACTAGTGCCAGTAGGCTAAGCTCTTGGGTGTGTGATTGTGTAGCGGTGAGTATGCCGGACTGCAAACTCGGACGTTTTAAGATTTCTGATTCGTTCAGATCTTCAATGAGCTTAGCTATGAATGAGCACATTGACTGCACACTTTCAGTGGAAAATTCATGTATCACCGAAGACTGGTCACCTGGACTCAAATACCAAGTAGTGCATGCAGCAACTGTTATAATAGGGATTTCCAGGGAGGCAGCAGTCAGTCTAGAGCCCGTCATGTTCTTGACAGGCTTTCTCAACCTAGTAGATGAATGATCCCAGTCACTGAGAAAACTAATATTTTCAGTGTTTATCCCGGAAAATTAAAACACAAGTTCCGTCCTTTGGAGTAACTGGTCAGAGGAAGCTTCTCGATACAATCTTAAATATAAATGCCTGATAACAACATACAAAAACGGTGGCTCATAGACCTAAATGTCTGGTCTACATATCCACTGTAGCACCAAACTAGACATTTCTGGGACACAAGGATATTACACGCGTAGGCCTTCCGATATGGTGCTTAACTGTGATTGTAACTGACCATTTAGGCCTATATAGCGCAAATTCAGGAGCAACTCATTAAAGGTGCTCTATGCACAGGGTGTAATATATCGTATAATATACCCTGTGCAGAAAGCACCTTTAATATGATGTCAAATATAATCAAGGACTGGAGTTTTATCTTTTGTCGAACAATGCACAGAAAACTAGAAGAGTTACGGTCACCAGTGGCGAGCCCACGCACACACGTAGCGTCCAACCAACTGATTCCCTCCCAGAGTTTGACAGATAGCAAGAAAATAAGTAAGTGGCCTTTGTTTGCATCTGACGATATTACACGCACACTGGTCATAGTGGCACATTGTGTTACTGATCACTAAAAATATGCTACGCCTACGTGCAAAAGAAAGGAACTTTGTACTGGCAAGCACATTCACTATATTGTTCTTATCATTGTTATTTTTACAATTGTTATATTTGATATATTGAGCGCCACTGTATAATGACCAAGCATCAATCAACGGTGCTGAACAGTTGTGAGTGAAGGACTTGCCCTACATAGGAACCGTCTCAGTATGGCCTCGAACTCGTACTCTGCGTATAAGACGAGTGCTCTATACAATAAGCCACCGTTGGATCCAGACCACCAGAAAAGCCCCACTCCCGTCATGACTTTAGGCAACACTGCCTGGATATAAATGCCACAATGGCTGGCTGTAGGTCACAGATGATGATGTGCTTAGAGGGCTTAATGCCAGACTGAACACGTATTAGCACTGTGGTTGTATTACTTGTATACAATGTGTTTGGAGCCGCCAGATATGAATTGATCACAGGTCAGCAGACAGCATCTAAAGCAGTTGCCCTGCATCATGGGTGAGGATACCACAGCCTGGAGCGAAGCCATGGAATAACATCTCCGCTGAGACAGTTCATCAAAAGAATCACTCGAGTCTCTGTGGTTCACAAGAGGAATAAAACGATCCGTGATGCATTAAAATGGCACTCGGAAATATTTATAGGTCTCCAAGATGCTTAGATGTGAGGCGCTCATACCTCTGTCCAACTCCGCCACTGTTTGTACTCTGGCAGTGCCAGTCCCAATCTTGGATAAAGGAGGAGGGCGACGCTAATGATCTGTGTTATCAAACAGTGTCGTTAAACTGAGACTACTACACTGTCCAAGGTCCTGGACCTGCAAGGAATGAACTCCAAAGGTGCATAGAGCAGAAAACGAACAACGATATTATTAATGTTTATTAGTAACTTCTATTGCGCCGGTGTCTAATGAACAATCCTTCAACCGATGGCGCACTAAAGCTAAGCCGTAATCAGGTCAATGTCTATTAGGCCAATCCTCTAATATACAGAAGATCCAGTGCGCAAATATCTGAAACACCAGTCCGCTTAAAACCAGAAGAAAATATACAGAAGATTAGTCCGCTAATACACAGAAGATTAGTCCGCTAATATACAGAAGATTAGTCCGCTAATATACAGAAGATTAGTCCGCTAATATACAGAAGATTTGTCCGCTAATATTCAGATGATCCGCCCTCTGGTAAAGTGACAGTTGATGGTCCAGCGTTGACATCATTTCCTGTTTTGACACATCGCTGACACAACACTCTGCCACATATATAGCCACTTTCAGTAAACAGTTCAACTCTTAATTATTGTTATGCCACTATTTCTTAAATAGAAATCAAAATTTCATTATCTAGTGAATAGTATATAGATGGATCCTAATGCAACAATATTCTCAGACAGTTTTTACAGAAGATCACGGTGCTAATTTGTTTTGACATTTTAGGAGTTGGCTGCGTGCTTGATGCCCAAGAGAGGCTCAAAAACACTGATAAATATAAATATGAACTTATGAATTTGGATATATGAATAGTATGCAGGCCTACTTTTTAATTGACCTGATTAGCTGCATTGGTAAGAGCGCACATCCCACGCACCCATGTGCTCGCAATTCCCGCGGTTCGCCTCTCGATGGTGGCCTATTTCTGAGATCTGAATCTCGGGCTAGCACGGTCTGTACAAGGGGACCTTACCTGGCGTGGCACCAGTTCAAAAGGGCAGCGGTGGTGAAGGACCTCACCCGATTAACTCAATGAAAACTGAGCAGGGTCGCGGCCATTCGATCGCTATAGAAAAACATGTGCGTTTACATTTGAAGAACCTCTCGAAGGCATGAGCCATTTCGCTTGGCAGCTTGTATGTATACGGGCACCAGAGCGAGAGAGCTCTTAACAACTCATCCATCATCATCATCATCATCGCCGAGGCATTCGTTCGAGAGGCGCTATATAAATTTCCAGACGGCGACAACTGACTGAATCCTTGTGATGGCTTCATTAGATTCCACTCCGATGTCACTCCTGCCTTCTCTCCACCTCCATGTCATTTCATCCACTCCTGCCGTCTCTCCACCTCCATGTCATTTCATCCACTCCTGCCGTCTCTCCACTCCATCCTCAATGTCATTTCATCCAGCGATGACTGTATTTGCTCCCAATCACACTCTCCACTAGCGCTGCTGTTTGAGCTGCATCTCCTGACTTCCATGTCACAATCGTCAACGCACGTATGCACACACGTATACTCTCTCTGTCTCTAGGCTGACCGTCTGTCTGTTTGTGTCTCTGTCTCTCGCTCTTTATCCCTCTCGCTCTCCATGTAGTCCTGTCGTCCACGTCTCTATTATTTCTGTTATCTCCGTACCTTTCTTTCTCTCACTCTGTCTCAGTCTCAGTATCTCTCTCTCTCTCTCTCTCTCTCTCTCTCTCTCTCTCTCTCTCTCTCTCTCTCTCTCTCTCTCTCTCTCTCTCTCTCTCTCTCTCACCTTCACTGGGCATCTCTCCTACTCACTCTCACTCTCACTCACTCTCTCTCTTTATCACTCTCACTCACTCTCTCTCTAACACACTCACTCTTTCTCACTCTCATTCTCACTCATACACTCTCTCTCTGTCTCTCTGTCTCTCTCCGCCTCTCTACATGTACGTCTCTCTGGCTCTAACTGACTCTCTCAGTTTCTCCCTCTCTCTTTCTCACTCTCATTCTTCACTCATACACTCATACACTCTCTCTGTCTCTGTGTCTCTCTCCGCCTCTCTATGTCTCTCTGGCTCTCTGTATCTCTCTGTGTTTCTCTCTTTCTCACTCTGTCTCTGTCTCTAGCGCTTGTTAATTATTGCGAATCTGGTCGAGCAGTTGACACGCGGTCTGACAGATTTCCGATATAGGACGATGTCATTAGATGGACATTATTTCTCGATCTGCGAAACACCGGATATGCCTCCTGATAAACCCAGCTCCAGATCCTGACTGCAGGAGCAGAAGGACTGACAGACACACGCCAACAGACGAATGCCACTCATAAAGCGTTGCCCAGAAACAAGACCTCGTAATCGTAATCGTAATCGTAATCTCCAAACTTCTAAAGCGCCACTCGGAAGCCAAGCGCAGGGCACCAGCTTATTCACGAGCGCTGCGTCTAGTCAAAAGGGTTATCCGAGAGAGTAGCCCGAAGAGGATCAGAGGGGTCAGAGTAGCTGCTAGGGTGGGTGTCGTTTGACAGACAGGCATGACCTCAACACACCATGTGTGTGGATGCTTATATGCCTATGTGTTGATGCATGTACGCGTAGACCATGTCCAGTATGTCTTTTGGGCGGGAGTATGTCATGTAGGCCTAAGACAAGTCCTTCGTTTCTCTGCACAGCTGAGAATAGGTGATAGGCCGCATTTAGGCATTGCTGTTCTATGGTTAAATGTCTGAATGTCTGAGGGGAGGTATTGCCCTTTGATTAGACGTCTCAGCACCACTTCTAAGTTCTAATGCCTCGCGGTCTTTCTGGGAAGTAAATCCCATAATAATGCATATATATGTATGTACGTACATGTATGTATTGTGCGCAAATACACGTATACTTATATGTATGCATAACTAAATAAATGCGTCTACATAGATAGAACACACAAACGCATGAACATTTTGTTTATGAATATAAGTATGTGTGAATCAGGGCACTTGACACAGCGCCTTTGAGTAGGCCACCTCTCAAAAGCACTGGCAGCAATGCCTAGCATTTCCCATGCAGCAATCCGGGCGCCATCATTGACTGTTATAGCGCCTCCGAGTATCACTTGAAAACGAGATGCACATGGCATGCAGGGCATTGCAGGTCTCCACTTGGATATCAACTGGAAGAAGCCGATCTGTCTGTGACTCAGCCAGTGCTGAGTGTCTCGTCTCAGGCGGCTCAAAGCTGCCTGAAAGCACTGTGTCTTGGATTCAAATCTCGGGTGCATTAAGGATTAAATAAGATGTTCTGCCATTAAACTGAATCGTCTTCTATAGGCTACAAGGCAAGCGCTAAAACCAATCAGCTTCTACCTCTGTTACTTTTCCTACCTCAGTTACCTCTGTTACCTTTGTTCCCTTGATTCCTCTGTACCTCTGTTACCTCGGTCTTCTCAACTGCCTATCTTTACCTCTGTTAACTCGGTTATTTCTGATACCTTTGTTACCTCTGTTATCTTAGACCTCTTTTACCTTTCGTACCTTTACCTGTTTAACTTCCATCAAGACTTCCTATAAGAGGTCAGTCTCAGTGGTTACAAGGATTGTTGAACAGACCTTGCCTAGTATACCAATCATAGTCACTCTGCGATGTATACAGAACTAACAGCAAATTCCACGGTTTGTTTGTGTAGCGATGAAGCCAAACGGACAAATAGCAGAACTTGCAGAGCAATGGTTTACAAATAGAGGCAAAGCCAAGCGATAAGCAAAACTAACCAGCAGTCGAACGATGTTTATGCTGGGACTCGTCAGAACGCCAGGAACAGAATACTCAAGCAAGTGCCGAAACCACAACAAAATCGCCACAGTCTTCCACCAAGCCTCAATAAACCCTTCACACACAGACTATAGAGTCATATGCCGCTAAAACCTCAGCAAAATCACGGTAAGTTAGAGCGCTCGGCCTGTAACATGGAGTGTACGGGTTCGAGGGTCGAGGCTCCGGTAACTGTTTAGGGACCTTCAGCAAGTAGCCTACTTCACGTACGATTGCTCTGCGCCATCGATGTTTCATCGTACGGTCGTTCGCGCACTATTGAACTTTGACAGTTGTATGGTATTATAAAATTTCCACAGACTTCAGCCACACTGCCAAAACCTTTACAAAATCTCCCCAGACTTCAGCCACACAGTCAAAACCTCTACAAAATTTCCCTAGACTTCAGCCACACTGCCAAAACCTTTACAAAATCTCCCCAGACTTCAGCCACACAGTCAAAACCTCTACAAAATTTCCCTAGACTTCAGCCACACAGCCTTAACATCTACAAAATATCCCTAGACTTCAATAACACTGCCAAAACCTCTACAAAACCTCCCTAGACTTCAACAACACAGCCTTAACCTCTACAAAATATCCCTAGACTTCAATAACACTGCCAAAACCTCTACAAAACCTCCCTAGACTTCAACAACACAGCCTTAAAACCTCTACAAAAGCTCCCTAGACTT
>JACEVL010001515.1:0-24917 GCA_020284085.1 Aporrectodea caliginosa
GAAGCGGGATTGACGATAGTTATCATGGACATAGGTAGATTGCTGCTTACTTACCAACATGAAGTTCGGTATTGAAGATATTAAAATAATTTACCAACCTAAACTACGGGATTACCCACTATATATAATTATATCCAATCCTTATAGGTCAAGACAAGGATTAGTTACAATGTGATTTCTTAGCACAGCAATTCCTTTAGTAGGCTGATATATGATAAGTCAAACAGTAATCATAGGTAGTACAGGCTGCATTAAAGAACATTATTAAGCTTTCTGCAGTCTCACATCTAAAATAATTTTACCAACAGTTATTAGACTTCAAACAAGCAAGGCATTCTGTCTTTAAAGCATATATGGTTAATATTATACCTCAGTAATATGATAAGGCAGTGTTGAATTTATCATTAGAACATATAAGACTCAATGTAAATTTACAATTTCTGTCTTTGAATCATTTTAGATAGGCACAGTACCATTACACAGCGACGACACAGATGCCATCCCAGAAGGAGAGAACAACGTCTACCGTCAAGTCAACCCGCTATATTTCCAAGGAACTGATTGTTTATAACGTCAAATATTCTACAACACTGGACATATCATTGTTCGAGTAGTAGAGCTACAAGGTTTTGTAAGTTCTGCGTATCGAGAACATCTCTGTGTTGGTTATGTTTAATATTAGTATGCCAAGGGGCTGGGAATTTGGTACTAATTATGGTATTTTTTATGTTTCTCCCATTTTTGTAGGCTATCATGGGTTTATGATTAAAGTATTTATAGAATTCAGGATTTTCACTCATCATTTCATTCCAAATTCTATATAATGTTTTTCTAAGTATGTTTTTCTTTTCAAATTTGTTTTCATATATGAGTATTAATATTGGTCTATCTGTTTTTTTAGTTTTATCCTTATATTTAAACAAAACAGACCTGTCTACTTGACTCAATCTGAAGATTGCACTATCTAGGATAGGGTGAGGGTAATTCCTTATTTTAAAAGCATTAGACATTTTAATGACCTGGGTTTGCAGGTCACATGGTTCTGAGACTATTCGTTTTAATCTTAGAAATTGAATAAAAGGTATTGCTTTCTTCGTTTGTGTTGTATGGTTACTAAAGAAATTCAAGTACAGTTTTTTATCAGTCGGTTTGGTGTATATAGTAGTTTGAAGGTAATTACTATATAGTAGTTTGAAGGTAATTACTATGTTTAATAATTTTCACGTCTAAGAAAGGAATTTCTTTCGTGGAATGATTTATGGTGAATCTGAAGCTCGGGTGAAACCCATTCAGGGTATTAAAATAAATCAATAGCTCTTCAATAGGTTTATTCCATAAACCAAACAGATCATCTATAAATCTGTCATGATGCCAGACTTTTTCAGGATGGGCTTTATTAAATTTTTCAAAGAATTTATATAATGTTATGTTAGCTGCTTGAACAGAACTAGATCCTCCCATAGTGAGACCTTGGACCTGTTTATACAAATTACCTTTGAAAGTAAAAAAACAGTTTCTAAGGGTGAATTCCATGATTTTTTTCAGTAACGATGGAGGGATAGGCTTAATATCAATTGTGTAATTTTTCCAAAATTTCAATGTTTCAAGGTAATGTTCAGTTATAAGCTCTATACCTAGATCTATGGGTATGTTAGTGTAAAGGGCTTCAACATCTAAAGTGACTAATATGGTCTCTTCTGTGATTTGATTACTGTATTTATTTAATTTATTTAAAAAATCAGTAGTATCTTTTATTAAATTGGGGATTTGTGCTTCTCCAATTTTCAACAACTGCTGTATATATGTATGTAGCTTCTTGGTGAGGCTATTACATTGCGAAATAATTGGTCTAATAGGGTTTCCAGGTTTGTGGATTTTAGGGAGCCCATAAATTATACCTGGTTCGTTATTTATGTCCATTAACCAATTAAATTGCTTTTTCGTTAAAAAGGGTCTTAATTCATTAATTAATGCGTGATATTTTGGAACTAAATTTTCAGTTATAAGGGTATCTTCTGCTACTTTTATGTATGTCGAGTTACTATGTAAGTGGGTTTGAATCTTCTCTTCGTAGTCAATCTTGTTCATCACTACAATACCTCCTGCTTTATCAGCCGCTTTAATTACTATATCTTTATTATTTCTAATTCTATTGAGGGCTTTCATTTCATTTTTACTAATGTTAGGGGTGTTTTTATATTTTCTATCGATATTTTTAATTTCATATTTAAGTATATTACAAAAGGAGCTTACATTAGGATTTGGTTTTGGTGGATTCCAGATGCTGTTTATTTTAATCGGTTCAATTTTGGTGGTTTTAAGTTCAACATGATTCAATCTGTTAGCATTTTTGACTATTTTTGTAAATTTCTCTGCATCTCTTTCAAAGAAAAGTTTTATTTGAAGTTTTCTCTCAAAATTTTCTATTAACTTTATATTTTCTTTTAAATGGTTAGTTTTACTATCTGTGTAGACAAAATTTAATCCTTTATTTAAAACTATATTTTCATAATTATCTAGTTTATGATTTGAAAGGTTAGTTATGCAAGACTGTTCTAATATAGGTAATTGCTTACTAAGGAACGATTTATACTTCTTCGTCCTAATTCTACGTTTTAGGTTAAATGAGTATCTCACATCTCTGAAACAACGTTTGTTGATTGTCAGAGTCTGTCGGAGTCTGTTTTCTCCAGATCCAGAAGGTGAGTGCAATGTCTGTCAAGCTTTGTTGTTCGTAGGGTCTTTGCTATTTCTCTCTGGGGTAGTTAACTGCGTAGTGGTCTGTTCTTTATGCTGCTTAGTAGGACTCAGGACCTGGATGTTTTGTGTCGGAGACTTCACAACCAAAGACAACAAAGGCGTAGGTTGCAAAGAAGTAGTTTGGAGATTACGAGGTAACGAAGGCTTTCTATGACGGAGCTGGGGGGAGGGGGAGGGTCGACCCCTTGGGAATAACTCTGACTGTTGGTTGACTAAAGGAGCTGTAGTTCTTTGCTGTGTGTCTCTATGTCGAGCAGGTTGACGGTCTCCAAGACCTCGGTGGGCAGAAATTCCACGAGATGTAGGTTTAAATTGTTGTCTAAATTGGAGTCGAGTATAACCAACAGAGGCCGTCGATGAAGTTGGTTTTGGTCTTGTAAGTACATGGCTGTAGAGTGGTCTGGTCTTTGGAGGGTTGTAAGTTTCACCTGGGTTTGGGTATACAGTATCTGAAGAGGGGTGGGAATGGTCTGTATAATAACTGTTAACTTCATTCGAATGTGTTCCATTTTCAAATTCTGTGTTTGTTACTTTCTGTTTGAACAAATAGCTTCCAGCCTGTGTGGCAGACTTGAACGCCTTGGCTATGATAAGGCTAAGGTTTGTGTCGTTTGTTTTCTCTATCAGAGCTTTAGTTTCGTTATTGAGTAGTCGCAGTCTTGTATTCGCATCTACGATGATTTTACTGAGTAAATCCTTTCTTTGTGTGTCGATGTTGAGCAGGTATTCTTGGTATTGCTGTTCGAACGTGTTAGCTATTATTCTGATCGTAAGAAGTGGTGGTAAAAGGTCTGTCTCTGGACCTGGTGAAGACAGTTCTTCCAGCTGTCTGGAGAGTGCCAAACCTGTTTTAAGCCAAGCTGTAAGATAGGTCCGGATTTCTTTGAAAAGCTCAAAGTCCTTGTCTGTCAGACGAGTGTTTAGTTGTTCTTTGGAAAAGGGTGATTTGTTGGTTTTAAGGTGGCCATACAGTTTGTAGAAGTCATCCCTGGTCTCTTTTGTAAGTAGTTTCATATCTTTAGCTAAGTCAGGCTCAGTGGTATCCATGTTGTTTGTGATTGGCTCTGGTCTCGCAGTAGTGTTCTCTCTTTCATTATGTGTAACATTAGCAGTGTTTTCTCTTTCATTTTGTGTCATAAGGAGTCTGTTAACTAACAGCTCCAGGTTGTTCATTCTATTTAAAAGTTGTTTGAAGTCAGATGATGAAACACTTGAAGCATCATCGATCTTTCTCTTTTTAGGATTGGTTTGGTGTCCAGATGGTTTCGTGAAGATGTCCTCAATGAAGGCGTCTATGCCGTCGCCATCTTTATCTGCATCTGACTGGGTGCCGAATAGATTCGAGACTGGTGTGGCTACCACGGGCCCTTTTGAGTTTCCTATAGGACGCGTAGGCGTTCTAGGTGTTAAAAGTGACCTATTTTCCATTTAAAGTTATTTTCAATTGTGATTTCGCAAACAACAAGAAACACACTCAGACGCAATCAGTTCATTTTATTGGTAAACTCGGTTGTTGAAGACATATGTTTTAGTGTGACCGGAGCGCTTTCGGCTGATTTAGTGCCTCCTCAGCGGTCTATAATGTATAATATATTTATCATATTAATATAAGACTTAAAAACAATAGTGAACACACCTTGTAAAACCTGCTGTGCATTATGCAATGCTTAACTAACTTAATTATAAAAAATCGTTCTGGAAAAATGCAGTAATGTAGAACAACAATATAAAATTGAGCTTTTAACGAAAAAGCAATTTAATTGGTTAATGGACATAAATAACGAACCAGGTATAATTTATGGGCTCCCTAAAATCCACAAACCTGGAAACCCTATTAGACCAATTATTTCGCAATGTAATAGCCTCACCAAGAAGCTACATACATATATACAGCAGTTGTTGAAAATTGGAGAAGCACAAATCCCCAATTTAATAAAAGATACTACTGATTTTTTAAATAAATTAAATAAATACAGTAATCAAATCACAGAAGAGACCATATTAGTCACTTTAGATGTTGAAGCCCTTTACACTAACATACCCATAGATCTAGGTATAGAGCTTATAACTGAACATTACCTTGAAACATTGAAATTTTGGAAAAATTACACAATTGATATTAAGCCTATCCCTCCATCGTTACTGAAAAAAATCATGGAATTCACCCTTAGAAACTGTTTTTTTACTTTCAAAGGTAATTTGTATAAACAGGTCCAAGGTCTCACTATGGGAGGATCTAGTTCTGTTCAAGCAGCTAACATAACATTATATAAATTCTTTGAAAAATTTAATAAAGCCCATCCTGAAAAAGTCTGGCATCATGACAGATTTATAGATGATCTGTTTGGTTTATGGAATAAACCTATTGAAGAGCTATTGATTTATTTTAATACCCTGAATGGGTTTCACCCGAGCTTCAGATTCACCATAAATCATTCCACGAAAGAAATTCCTTTCTTAGACGTGAAAATTATTAAACATAGTAATTACCTTCAAACTACTATATACACCAAACCGACTGATAAAAAACTGTACTTGAATTTCTTTAGTAACCATACAACACAAACGAAGAAAGCAATACCTTTTATTCAATTTCTAAGATTAAAACGAATAGTCTCAGAACCATGTGACCTGCAAACCCAGGTCATTAAAATGTCTAATGCTTTTAAAATAAGGAATTACCCTCACCCTATCCTAGATAGTGCAATCTTCAGATTGAGTCAAGTAGACAGGTCTGTTTTGTTTAAATATAAGGATAAAACTAAAAAAACAGATAGACCAATATTAATACTCATATATGAAAACAAATTTGAAAAGAAAAACATACTTAGAAAAACATTATATAGAATTTGGAATGAAATGATGAGTGAAAATCCTGAATTCTATAAATACTTTAATCATAAACCCATGATAGCCTACAAAAATGGGAGAAACATAAAAAATACCATAATTAGTACCAAATTCCCAGCCCCTTGGCATACTAATATTAAACATAACCAACACAGAGATGTTCTCGATACGCAGAACTTACAAAACCTTGTAGCTCTACTACTCGAACAATGATATGTCCAGTGTTGTAGAATATTTGACGTTATAAACAATCATATTGTAGTTCCTTGGAAATATAGCGGGTTGACTTGACGGTAGACGTTGTTCTCTCCTTCTGGGATGGCATCTGTGTCGTCGCTGTGTAATGGTACTGTGCCTATCTAAAATGATTCAAAGACAGAAATTGTAAATTTACATTGAGTCTTATATGTTCTAATGATAAATTCAACACTGCCTTATCATATTACTGAGGTATAATATTAACCATATATGCTTTAAAGACAGAATGCCTTGCTTGTTTGAAGTCTAATAACTGTTGGTAAAATTATTTTAGATGTGAGACTGCAGAAAGCTTAATAATGTTCTTTAATGCAGCCTGTACTACCTATGATTACTGTTTGACTTATCATATATCAGCCTACTAAAGGAATTGCTGTGCTAAGAAATCACATTGTAACTAATCCTTGTCTTGACCTATAAGGATTGGATATAATTATATATAGTGTATTATGTATTTTTGTCATTACTAGGTCTGGTGTTATCATAGCCCGGTTTTTAAAAAAAGTAAACTCCGTCATACTTGATAGTGGTATATTTACAGCCCCTTGTATATTAGACTATACTATTTTTTTTACTGTATTTTTATGTCATATAATAAATGTTGTTGTAAATTAGAATGTTATTTATTTCTGCACGTTATTAACGTTATTTTTATTAACTGTGTTTTAATTGTTTGTTCTCACGATTTTGGCCTAGACTATAGGTTAGACCTAGATAGAGTTATTATTAGTTCTATTATATAAAGACTTACCTTAAAATGAAACATGATTTATATAATTTATTATTTATTATCCATTCGTGTGTTGCGTTTGTTTGCGTGGTTTTATTGCATCTTATTGTGTATTTATGGTTTCTAGTGTCGGCCTTAGGTTTTGTTGTGATTAAATTTTGATAGGCTGATAGCGCTGATTTGTAACACAGCGTTAAGTAGAAATGGAATAATGTATCTACCGCCACCTTGCGAATAATTTAAATACATTTTAGATGTTGTTCCCGATTTATTTATTTATTTATTTATTTATTTTTTATTTATTTATTTATTTATTGCATCAGACAACAGAACAGATAACAATATACATCATGACAGAAACAGTTCAGTCACTGTGCAACAGGAAGCCAGGAAAAAGCTAAAAGCTTATATCACCCTGGCCCCTAGTACCTGGTTCATTTCAGTCAACGTTTAGTGTCACACAGATCCAGATTAAATTATACTAACAGGCAGCTGAGTCCGAATAGTTTTAGTATTATACATTGGACATTTCATACATGAAACATTATCATCATGATATAGAGCACATAAATCAGAACCAAAGTAAACAGAGACAAATTTTATGACAAAATTATGACAAAATTATGACAAAAGAAATAAAAATAGAACAAAACACAAATGAAATAAAACTAAATAAGGCACTATTTAGAATAACACTACTACATAACTAAGGAATGTGTGCATCGAAGTTGGTCAAGACAAAAAGAGATGGTTTGTTCAGTAACGACCTATTATTTCTAACAAAGTGAGTTTTCACTGTATTTTAGTAGGTAACCTATTTTCAGTTTTCTTTTAAATGTGGACAGAGATTTCTCTTCTTTAAGTTTATCAGACAGTGAATTCCACAAGCGAGATCCCAAGACCTGGAGGTTGCCCGCTCTGGATGCAGTGCGTGCATAAGGAACCACATAATTGGATGAGCTCCGAGTGTTATGGGAGTGAATTTGATCAACTGTTGTGAAATAATTGGAGAATTTTTTGGTAACATATTATGTACAAACTTGAACATGAGCACAAGTTTAGATAAATGCGATAACTCATAAATTTTTATTATACTTAAGGTGCAGAATAAAGGATTGGAATGAGATAAGTAAGAAGAGTGGGTGATTATTCTAACAGCAGCTTTCTGAAGTTTCAATATCCGGTCTAAATTCCCGGTTCTGTGTGGCGACGACCATACAGAGCAGCAGTATGTCATATGCGGTTCAAGTAGGGTGTGGTATAGTAGTTTTAGTTTGTCGAGATCAAGGATATGGTTAATCCTGTAGAGTATACCCACTATTTTAGATATTTTATTAACTACCATGTCAGCATGCTTCCTCCATTTGAGGTCATCAGTAAGTACAACACCAAGAAATTTAATTTCATGCACCTGTGTCAGAGGTACTCCATCTATAGTAATATTGATATCAATATCCAAGTACTTTTTTTGGCAAATATCATAAAACATGTTTTTTTAAGTTTAGAGAAAGTAGATTCGCTGAGAACCAATGACTTATATCTTTCAATTTATCATTTAATGATGCAGCTAACAAGAGAGGACAATATCCAGTTGTAAAGATGTTTGTATCATCTGCAAACATAATCAAGCTCAGATTGGTTACTGATTGAATATCATTTACATACAGGAGGAATAAAAGAGGCCCAAGGACTGAGCCCTGCGGCACACCACACGTTATTGGTAAGAAGGATGAGCAAGCGTTATTGAGGGCAACATATTGATATCTATTTGATAAGTAGCTCGCAAACCAACTGAGGGGGGTACCCCGTATTCCATAGTGCTCGAGTTTATCCAAGAGTATTGCATGATTCACAGTATCAAAGGCCTTTGATAGATCTAGAAAAATTCCAATTGTGGTTTGGTGGTCATCTAAGGTTTTGCTGATTTGGTTAGTGAGATCAAGTAAAGCCAGCTCTGTGGATAAATTTTTCCTAAACCCATACTGGGTATCTGCAAGGAGGTTATTTTGCTCCACAAAGGTGATAAGCCTATTATAGATAATTTTTTCCAACAACTTGGCAAAGGGTGACAAGATAGAAATTGGACGATAATTAGAAATCTTTAATTTATCCCCCGTTTTAAAAATTGGAATGAGCTTTGCTAGTTTGAGCTGATCGGGAAAAACACCTTGAGTTAAAGACTGGTTAAATAAGTTTGCTAAAACAGAAGAAACTTCAAGGGAGCATTGTTTTAAAACCATTGTCGAGACTTCATCATAACCCCTACTATGAGAATTGTTCATCAGAGCAATACAGTCTATGATTTCAGGGGGCGTCACCGGGGCGAAGAAAATAGATTGCAGGGTTCGAGACTTAAGGTAGTCGTTTGGCTTATTACTAACTGGAACAATAGACTGAGCTAACTTGGGACCTATGTTACTAAAATAATTGTTAAAGTTCTCAGCTATAAGTTTAGAGTCAGTAACCCTACACCCACCATGGTCTATTTCAGTTATTTTAGGAGTACACGCACTTTTACCAATGATTGTGTTGATAGTTTGCCAAACTTTGTGCAGACTATTTCTATGGAGTTGGAGTTTGTTTGCATAATATCCTTTCTCAGCTGCTCTCAACAGTGAGGTCAGCTTATTCCGGTAGGTTTTGTATTTATTGAATAGAATCTTGCTATTACCATTTTTAGCTTTTACACATTCTCTATACATTACATTTTTCTTTTTAATAGATTTCTTCAGTGCAGAAGTTAACCACGGTAGATCAGTTGACTTCGATTTACCTCCTACCCGACTAAGAGGGAAGCAGAGATTATAACAATGAGTAAACTTATTCAGGAAATCATCAAAAGATACATTAACCTCAGAATTCTCAGTCAAGTCCCATTCGATAAGTGCCAGTTTTTGCTTAAATCTTGCCAGAGAGTCATCAGTAGTTATTCTTTTAAAGAGTAATGAGTTCATTTCTGGTTTTGGCTTATTCTGTGAGACATAGGTCGTGCAACAGACAGGCAAATGGTCGGAGATATATGTAATCCATATTGATGAGTTCTTAATACTTGAAGGATGGACATTTGTAAGAATGTTATCTATTAGAGTCGAAGAATCAGGAGTAATACGGGTAGGCTTGTCTATTAGTGGATAAAAACTACACTGTGTCCGGATGAAAAGTAGAACACAACAAAAAGTGTCATAACTCGGTCAAAACTATCAGTATTTACCTGAAATTTTAAACACAACAACAGTGACCATATCTGCACGAGATCCTAAAGCCGTTTGGAAATGTTCGTGAATTTATCATATTTATGAGCGTTTGCAATGGAGCACTGACAAATTAAAGTTTCCAACATGGGCCCTTACATATTACATAAGAAACACGTGCCTGCTGAACGTCTCCTCAAAACACGTTCACACTTTTCAAAGTCACTAATGGTCTCAGTCGGTGTGTCAACCCTGGGGTGCACTCATTTGATCTTTGTTGAGCCGGGTGTGAAGGTAAATGGAGCGTACTATCGCGATGTGCTGCTCACTCAACATCTGCTACCTGCTATCAAGCAGGTTTCTGGCGGCTACTTCACATTCCAACAAGACAGTGCCCCTGCGCATCGAGCACGTGAGACCATTGCTCTGCTGTCCCGGGAGACACCCGACTTCATATCACCGCAGATGTGGCCACCCAACAGTCCAGACCTCAATCCAGTTGACTACCAAATCTGGAGTGTACTGCAGGAGCGCGTTTATCGTTCCCGTATTCGTGACGTCGATCATCTAAGGGCGCGTCTGGTTGAGGAGTGGCAGCTGTTTGACCACGCGATCATCGACCGGGCCATCAAACAGTGGCGTCCACGTCTACGGTCATGTGTCCGTGAACGAGGAGGACATTTTGAACACCAGCTGTAGCTGAACTTCACTTTCTTATGTAATATGTAAGGGCCCATGTTGGAAACTTTAATTTGTCAGTGCTCCATTGCAAACGCTCATAAATATGATAAATTCACGAACATTTCCAAACGGCTTTAGGATCTCGTGTAGATATGGTCACTGTTGTTGTGTTTAAAATTTCAGGTAAATACTGATAGTTTTGACCGAGTTATGACACTTTTTGTTGTGTTCTACTTTTCATCCGGACACAGTGTATGTGCATAAAGTAGGTTAAGGAAGTTTTCAGTTTCTCGATGTTTATCAGTATTCAAGAGATTTATATTAAAGTCTCCTAGTAAATAGCAGGGTTTCCTTTCTGAGTGCAGTCTGGCTAGTAGGTTACCAAAGGCAGTGTTAAAGGAAGGGAGGTCCACATTCGGAGGCTTATAGACAGCTCCAACAATTATAGATTTTCCAGCATTACAGATCTGAATAAACAAGCTCTCCATAAGATGATCATCAACAGAATAACATTTAAGCGTGTAAGAAGGGATGGTTATCTCATTCAGAAATAAGGCAACTCCCCCTCCTTTACCATGAGATCGAGATTTAAGGAGCATGGTGTACCCTGGGATAAATACAGTATCCAGGTCATTGTCCGTTGTCCATGTCTCAGTAATGGCTATAAGAGAAAATTTATGCTTCAATTGGGCCAATTCAATGTTAATCGCATTAGAGTTTTTCCTAATACTACGAGCATTTATGTGTAATAATGTGAGATCTACATTTTCAATAGTAGCTAATCTCTCACTGAGCTGTGATGCATCAAGGTACTGAACATGAAGCATAGACAACTGGTCATAGTAAAATTCATCTACATCCAGGTCATGTCCCACCGAATTAGTCGTATATTATGCACTTTCGCCACCTATCGAACATAGACATTGCTTCTTCATTTTAATAACATTGACATTGAAGTTTTAAAGTATATAGAGGGTTATGCTTCTTTCAGTAGTTGTTTTTCAACTACTGTACTATAGAAAATGTAACCTACAGATTCCAGCATATCTTACGTAACTATCTTCTCTCACAAGCAATGAATTAAACATTTACGAAAGCTACAAATAAACTAACGAATTAACTAATAACATTAACTTTCTCATAGCACTATACTTTAACATGAAGCCTAACAGTACCAACAGACTTAACCAAACAGCTAAAAGTCTTAATCAACACATCTTTAAAACAACTCAGAGTCATCTTAGACCACATAACTTTAAAATTTTATACACCACTGTGTCTCTACAATTACCACTGACCATTGAACTTATAACGACCATTGACCATTGCACTTATGACGACCATTGACCATTGAACTTATGACGACCGTATCATTGACCATTGGACTTCTGACGACCATTGAACTTATAACGACCATTGACTGTTGGACTTCTGACGACCGTACCTTTGACCATTGACACTTCTCACAGCCGTACTATTGACCATTGGACTTCTGACGCCCGTACCATTGACCATTCGACTTCTGACGACCATTGACCATTGAACTTATGACGACCGCACCATTGACCATATTGGACTTCTGACAGTTGTAGCATTGACCATTAATTAGACTTCTGACAACCGTACCATTGATCATTGACACTTCTGACGGCCGTACCATTGACAATTGAACTTCTGACGATCATCTGGTTGGCTGATGGCACTTTCAAGGTGGTACCCTCCATCTTTTTCCAGATGTACAGTATACATTTCCAGTTCATGAACGGAATTAATCCTGCCGCAGTATTTTGTCTATTGCCGAACAAGACCCGAGCAACCTACGACCGTCTTATAACGGAATTGAAGAATCTGATGCCAAGTGCTGCACCAAAAACGATTTTAACCGATTTCGAGTCAGCGGCAATGGGAGCATTTTCCCATGCATTTCCCGGAGCTTCCATAACCGGATGTTACTTTCATCTCAACCAGAGTGTCCTTCGCAAGGTGAATGAATTGGGTATGAAGAACGATTACGAAACTGACGATGTGCTACGTGGAAGTGTTCGATGTTTATCAGCACTCGCACATGTACCGGTTGATGATGTTGCTGAATCATTCGACTTGCTAGCTGAAGACATGCCAGAACATGACAGAATGAACGAACTTCTATCCTACTTCGAACACACCTACATTAGAGGTCGACGACTCCGAGGCAGAGGCCACAATTATGGCCCAGCCATGTTTCCAATCCCGATGTGGAATCAGTACGAATCAGCTGGAGATGGTATAGCACGTACCACAAACATAGTGGAAGGCTGGCATCATGGCATACAATCACTGTTCATGTGCACTCACCCTTCACTATGGTTGATGATTGAAGGGCTGGAGAAAGATAGTCAAAAGCAGAAGGCAGCATTCATGCAAGCAACTACTGGTGCCCAGGAAATTGGTGTGAAGAAATACCGCGACTTGGTCGAAAGAGTTAGACGTGCTGTTGGTGGATACGGAGAAACAAATGTGTTATTGTACCTTCGTGCAATTGCGCATTTGTCGCACAATTAAAACTGTTACTACTGTAACTACATCTTATTATTAATAAATCGAAACTTAGTTGTAAACCAATTAGTAAAATAAATCATCGTGACTTTCGTGGTGGCTATGTGCTTTGTCGACATTATGAGTTTTGGAAGCCGAATACATGTCATCGTGGGGAGAATTGTCATTTTGCCCATAACTATGAGGAACAACACCTTTGGACTCTGGAAAAAGATGGTTGCTTTGACATTGCTGAATTCATTGGTCAAAATCGTTCTCAGAGTGCGGCACCACTGTTCTCTGTTTATGGAATGCTGGAGTAAAACTTTGTCACAACTTAAAGTTAAATAAAATAATAGAAATTATTGAAATGCAACATTTGTTTTATTTCATTTGATAATGTGTATTAATACAAGGATATTTCTGTTACAGAAATGTAACAAGACCGATAGTACTATAACTTCACAGTCATTAACTGTTACAGTAAATTCTTCGCTTTTCAGTGAACTAGTCCCTTCCCTACACCATCAGGACCTCTACACCTACTACTGCTGATAAATTTCAAATAGATGCTTCTTCATTAATTTCAATTCTTTCCGTTGCTTTACTTTATATCGTAATTTCTATTTCATTTGATTGAATGGTCCGGGATGAATGGTCCAGGATGAATGGTCCAGGATGAATGGTCCAGGATGAATCGTCCAGGATGAATGGTCCGGGATGAATGGTCCAGGATGAATCGTCCAGGGATGAATGGTCCAGGATGAATCGTCCAGGATGAATGGTCCAGGATGAATGGTCCAGGATGAATGGTCCAGGATGAATCGTCCGGGGATCAATAGTCCGGGGATGAATCGTCCGGGATGAATCGTCCGGGGATGAATTGTCCGCATACCCTTCTGACGACTTATAGTACAATTCCTTCGTTCTCAAACGTCTTGACCACTGTAACAGGATCCTCCTTGGCCTTCCTGAGGTCCGTCTTTATCAACTTCAGTTCGTTCAGAATGCAGCATCCAGACTTCTGGCTGACCTGCTGGAATACACACACATCTCCGACTACATGCCACGTGAGTTCCACTGGCTTCCAGTTGCTGATCGGATGCAATAATTAAAGATCGCTATGTTGGTTTGGAAGGTTACGACTGGCACTGCTCCGGAATATATTGCCGAACTGTGCCTTCCAGTCAGCGGCTGCTCCGGTATGCCTCGCGAAATGACTTGATTGTACACTGCTCTCCAAACACCACCCGTGCACGTCGGGACCTCTTGATTGCGACGCGGCGGATCTGGAATGTTCTTCCGCGCTCTGTTCGGGCTACTAATGCTGCATTTGGCTATGGTTTTCTCTAGACTCTTTAAAGACGCACTTTTACAGCTGTTTGATGACCAAGTGTTGAGCGCTTCTGTCAGACTTTACGTGGCTCTTTATAAACGTCTTGTTGCATTACGTTACATTTAATTTATCATAGAATTTTAATTTTTTTGTCCTTCTGTGTTCACGCGGACACCAGAACCTACAACGAACCCTAGAAGAATTAACCAACCACCTGCAATCCTGTTGAAAATCAATTTAGCATGAAACATAAATGTTTGATGATAGGCCTCGAAGTCAGTCACTGAGGCTCTTATGGCGGTGTCAACTGGTCCTCATAGAACGACCCATTAAAGCTGCAGCATTATTCTGTTGTCGGCTCAAAAAAGCTGTAGTTGCGAGCCCTAAGTTTATATCATAAATCTAATTACATTACGCCAAGTTAGATCACATTATCAATTGTGCTTTCATGATGAAAATTATATAACTTTCTAATTCATACATTTTAAATGCATTGTTGTGCATCGTCACACTAGGAATTTCTATTTAAAAATCTCAATTGCCTACAGAAGCATGTGGCTTCTTCAGGATTTACGCTTCATCCTTGTTACGCTGTAACTTTACATGTAGCACATAGACTCTAGCAGTACTTTAAATTGTTGTATGTCATACAGAGGAATTCCGACCTGAAGATCTGGCGATCTCCTGGTTTAACTACTTTGTCTCAGATCTCGTTCAATGCCTGACGCTTATCGCTCAACTCCACGGAATCAGACGAATTTTCTTTAGCGGCAGTATGTGCAACAGTCACTTCGTACGCAGAGTTCTGACCAAAGAAATGACAAAAAGAATAACTTTTCTCAACTTTTTTGGACCTAAAAAGGTAATTTTGTCAGAATTGTTCTCAATCACTTCTTCAGGTTTAAAAGCTACCTGGAAGAAATGAGATGCAAATGATTGCAGATACCTATCAAGGGTTTCAATGAGTGCATTGCCTCAAAGAGTAGGCCTACATGTAATAACTCAGCGAAATTTTAAACAATGTTGTCATCTCATAATTTAATCCTATGTTCGAATTGTCCTGAATACAGTGCTTAATTTTTTTACTTGACATTTTCTTTGTGAAAAAATGTATTTTCCTTTTATGTGATTGAAAAAATTTCTTCACCGCAACATAGATGCTGCTGGATATGGTTGGAATAACTATTGAAGCACTTTTCGTCAGCTAGTAAACAGTTCACATTTCGGCTAAGCACGTATCACAATAGCTCTCTCTGGAAGTATTTTGCAGTAGAGTAGAAGATCATGGTCAAACATCTTTAAAATAATGGCATTAATTTAATCTTTGACGAATAATTTTCAGGTTGCAGACACTCAGTTTGATTTTCTCAAGCCTGGGCCTCACCTTGGAGCTCTGGGGGCCTTAATCACTGAGCTCGAAAAGCTGACTGGAGATACTGTAAAGGCTCAGTGAAGGCTACGCGTCTGGAACACGAGAAGTTCTTCGTTATAGAACATGTTGCTTAACTTGTTCCAATTTCTGACCTAGCTCATGGCAGTGTTATGAGTTCTGTTATCAGAAGTATACAATACAGAACAATGCTTCATTTTCGAAGTAATATTTCGAATTGTCATAGTTTTAAACATTGTCGTGTAAGTTTATGTACATCGTGGCACGTAACACAACAATTAAGATTATGAAGTATGCCAGACTATATTTAAATTATATCGCAAGCTATCTTCTATAACTTTATTTAATTTTGGAGCATCAACCGATTCATGCTACTCCTAAATAAATATCGTTATTCTTGAGCCGACTTGAGCTGAAATATTCATAAACATTTTGTAGGATGACTGGCAAACATTGCTGAACAGTACTATATGCACCTCTTACTGCATAAGACTAAGCAAACATCGGCTTAGATAGAAAAATGTTTAAGCTTACACTTAGCTTTATGCAGCGATATGAACCGGACAGCTTTTAAAATAAATAGTATGTGCAATAAATCTAGTAACAGTTCGAGCACGTGTGTCGTTTTCTTTTCTATTCTTCAAATGTTTGAGTACAACTTGTAAAAACTCTACCGTTTTCGGACTCTTTGACCAGTAAATAATTCAACCACATAGAACAATACCATTGATGTAACTAGCTCTATGGCAATTAGTTGACAGCTAACACTTTCTTTCAGACTCGGAGCTCAAAGCCTTGTTGTGTCCAGAATGTGACTCCTAGTTGTTCTGTCAAGTGCCTCTTTCCTTTCTGTATGAGCGCCGACCTTTAGGTCTGTCAGAAGCTTTCCCACCACTTTAGTTCAAGTTATTCTAGGTCTAGCACGTGGTCTTCTCCAATTAATTAGAAACTTTCTCTATATTGTGGTATACAAGGCTCTCAAAAGTTGATGTTTTGTACTCGCGCTTGATCTGAATGATGGAGTTTAAGGTGAACACCGCCTGCTTGGGACCTGACGGAAATCGACTTTGCTGCCGTCTTCTATGCTTCAAGAGCAGTTCTTTTCATACGACCAAAGCAATACGCTACAAGATCTGCCCAGCAACAAACAGAAGAATGATTGCACTAAAATTTTACTTTACCTGGTGCTGTGATTTTTGGAATTGTAGTATAATCTCTGCATGACTATCTTTTCGCGTGTTTGATCCTCCGTAGCAGTAGTTTAACCTTTATTTAACCAACGTTTCATTTTTGGAACATAATTTGTAATGTTAAAAAAAATAATTCTGCCTTGGTAAATTTATTATATTTGCACATCAAATGAAAGATCTAAGAATGGAGAATGTAAAACAGTGGTAATTTTCTGATTGCCTTTTTTATTTTTGTGCTACAGACGCGTAATTTTGACGAATTTTGTGATTTTTGAACAAAATCTTTTAGGAAGTTGAAATAAATATGTGTGTCATAATTTTACAGGTGAGACACGTTCTATTTTGTTGACTGATATCTAAAGTCAGTGATAAAAATCAAAATTACTGAAAAAGAAGCAAAACTCTAGAAGAAAAACCCGAGTTTTGAAGCATGTTCCATTTTTGGAACGTTGGGTCACTCTCATTAGTATAATTCCAACATCAGGCGATTGTGTTCCTTTATCATAATTTGACAGTGTATATACTGCTGGATTGTTGCATGTGTCATTAATTTGTTTTTAATATTATGTTTCATTTAATTTATTTTTAACCAGGGGCATAGCCAGGAAAAAATTTCGGGGGGGTAAGTTTTCTGGGGTTTCCATTGGAAATGGTCGAAAAAGTTCAGTTTTTTGTATTTCGCATATAATTGCATAGAAAAAATGTCGGCAATTTATTTACGGTGACCCCACCCCGTAAAACCCCTGATAAATATGCCCATGTTGTAACACTGATTTTGTAATAATTAGTACATATTTTAAATTGGAGTTTTAGAAAATAACGCAATAACTGCAGCACAGTTGAGTACCTGATGCACTCTAATAGCAACTGCAATATCTAAATCCATGATAGGAGGATGTACTGCCATGCATGCAGCTGACAAGAGATCTCTCTATAATGGCAGAGTGTGCACTATATGATCAGTAATACATATCTTTGCAATTTTGAATCATTCATTTCAAACTTAGCATTTATGAGTCGGTGGGTGCCTAACTATGGACATCATGGGTTAGAGATGTGTATAAGAGGAAAGCCAATCAGATTTAGTTATAAGATCTGGATGTCTTATTCATGAATAGGATGTTCATCCATATCAAGCAACAATTTATTGTGGCAGGAGTAGGCGACCCACATAAACCACTTTTGGTGAGCGCGTTGCCATGAATTTTTCCTAACTCATCACAGAAACAATATCACATGCTATTATTTGCCAATCTTTTTACTAGTTACAGTCTTCTGTCTAAGCTGAGGTGTGGGGCAGCAGTCATTCAGAGGTGCTATTCCAGTTCGACCATTACGTCCGTGATGGTCGAACTAGAACAGAACCTCTGAATGACAAGAAAATGTTTGCAAAACAAGAAAGAATGCACATCTCATGCCAAAATTGTTGTTGTTAGGTAGTCAGATAACAATGTAGTAGCATGTTCCAGCAGTATCAATACTGTAAATCCTGTGAAAAGTGCTCAGGCACGTCAAAGGTTGCCATGACACATTGCGATGGGGTCGAACAATACATTCCTCTCATTAGTCAGACTCGTTGTTTTTTCAATTTTTGAAGAAAAACACTACCAAAGAATGTGTCAGGTGCCTCAATAAACTTCAAGTGAACTGTTTTGAAAGTTTTCATACCTTTAAATAAACTGGTTTTCAATAAATTGTGCATAAGCCAATATTGTATCGTTTATTCACGTTGAACTGCCATTGTATAAAAAAATGCTAGTGGGAATGACCCAACGTTCCATTTTTGGAACATCCCAAAAATGACCTTAAATGTGAAATATAACTAAAAGATTGTCATTTCTGTTTTAATACCATCAACATACAACACATATATAAGGGCCATCTCAAAATTCCACCTAAAAGGCATAGTGGGTAAATAAAGGTTATTAATAGTACTGTTACGCTCTTCCTACCCGGGTCGGCTCTGGAGGACTGAATCAACCCCACAGATGGGACCCAGTGTCACGACCAGTCCCGTCGAGGAGAAAAGATGGCTTCTTTATTTGCGCGTTCGTAGAGAGCGTGCTTGCGTGCGTGACTCTCGTGTGTTGAACGGCTCTAAGGGCCAAGGTGGCGGTTGAAGCGTCCTGTCCTTCCTTCCCGGCCGTATGACGGGAAAACTGCCTGGCAACGTACCAGGATGACCCGGCAGTTCCTGTCGCTATATGTTCGCGTGTTGCCCGAGGGGTGATGGGCACGAGTCCGCCTTAGTGGAATGCTAAGGACGATCTCTGCAGCCTGGGTCGCTCGTCCGCCTCAATCAAAGTCAGATGAACGAAAAGAAATGATTTATTCTTCGATGACCACGTCAGATAATGTACAGTTATGCAGCTTAAACAAGGCGTGAACTAACCTCAATACAGATCAAGTCGAACCGTTCGTCTCTAATCGGCAATCATACGCCCTAAACTCAACCTTAGGCGACAAGCTCTACTCTACTGCATACGACGACGACGACGATGACATAATAACAATAACACTGACTGACCGACAGACTGCCCAATACTGAATAACTCACTGACGGAAATCTGATAACTGCCCATCTGAACTGAACTGAACTGAACTGAACGCCGGTCGTCCGCGTGTCTGCAATTTATAGAGAAAAGACGCAGCCCTGGGAAGGAAGATCAAAGAGAAGACCGCAAAGGCAAATAGCAGAGCACAAAGAACTTCGCCGCAAAGGCAAATAGCAGAGCAAAAAGGAAAGGCCGCCGTAAAGGCGAATAGCAGAGCAAAAAGGACGCCGCCTAAGGGAGGAGTAGAAAGTCGACGGCAGAAATCTAGCAGATCAAAGGAAAGACCGCAAAGGCAAATAGCAGAGCACAAAGAAATCCGCCGCAAAGGCGAATAGCAGAGCAAAAAGGAAAGGCCGCCGTAAAGGCGAATAGCAGAGCAAAAAGGACGCCGCCTAAGGGAGGGGTAGAAAGTCGAAGGCAGAAATCGAGCAGATCAAAGGAAAGACCGCAAAGGCGAAAGACAGAGCAAAGAGAGATTCGCCGCAAAGGCGAAAGACAGAGCAAAAAGGACGCCGCCTAAGGGAGGGGGTAGAAAGTCGACGGCAGAAATCGAGCAGATCAAAGGAAAGACGCCGCCCAGGCGGCAGGCGCGGGGGAGAAGAGAACTATCACAAACACGGACGACCGACAGAAACTAAAGAAAGGTTGACCGGCGCAACCCCGGGGTCAGGAAGGGCAATTTCGCCACATCACGTTCTGTAGTTAGGTTAATAAGAATGTGTTCTGTTCCAAAATCCGTTTCTGTTAGAATATAACTTTCACGTTGTGAATTACATTAAAGAGGAAGTGAATTCAACGCTGTGTGACTCTGCTAACTCTGCTAGCTACCAATACTGCTTAGAAGGTTTTTAATCGGTTTAAGTCCCGTTGCCAAAACGCAGGAGCCGTGCTCAAATTGAACTTACCTGGCTCTGTCGATATCCTGGTTCAACGTAGAGGAGTCCCGACCTCGCCCGTGTAAGTTCACCCGACTAGCTTCGCATTGAACCTTCGGATAGTGGAAGCTGTAGTTACTCGTTAGTTCCCGTAACAATAATTTAAAACTTTGCTCCCCTCAAAAAGAAAGTCCTGCGGACGCCCATGGGTATATATGTGACACTATTTAGGCCTGTTGTTTGTACTGTAGTTCATTTAAGATTTAAATTAGACCAAACAAACGACGTAGCATTGCGCATGCGTGCTTGGATAAATTTGTGGTCATCGATCTCTGGAACTCACGGGTCAAATACCAAAAAAAGCTTATACAAATATATTCAGGTGTCAATTGGTCTAAAAATTATGTAGCCAAACTTTGTACAATTTAATTACTAGTTGTGCTTTAGTAAAATCAGCCAGTCTTTCTGTTAAAAACTAATCATAGGTCCAAATATGCGAATCAAATATACTTAATTACTTATACTCTAAATTAGGCTTACAATAATTAGGCCTATTTGTAATATCCGAAACTTCAAACACGCTGTGCATGTCCTAAATATTGTTCAATCATGATAATGTTTTTGCTACATCAGTTTTAGACCAATTGACACCGAATGGCGGGTCGGAGAAAGAAAACAACGTAAGTTGAAAATTTTTCATTAGAGATAGGACAACCATAACTCTAGTACAAAGTACCGCTTGGCCGTTGCTTACATAAACAGTGGCAAGATGCGATCTTTTCAATTACGGACATCTGCGACGAGGTAGAATCCTATGCAGTTCAGCTTTTACAATTTTATGCAGACCTATAGTGAAAAAACCTATTTCAGTATTTGCTGTAATTCTGTATTTAGCCAACAATCTATAAGTTAATGGAGCAAGGACGAGTCTTAATCTAGAACTAACTTAAATGAACCGAGTTGCCTTGCGTTAGTAATTTTTCAATTGCATCAGCTAATTGCTCTGTCTGCATTTTACTCTTCTAATTTCAACTGCGCTAGCTTTATATATAGGCTATAATAAGCTTCCATATAGGATACTTTAGTTTGATATAGGATACTTTAGTTCTTGAATATCGATCATGATAGTGCACTTGCCTAAACCGTAGGCTATACGTCAGATTTGGTTAAACTTGTCTCGGCGAATAAAGTTTTTGGACTTAAGAAGACACGTAACATCCTTCAGAAGCCTGATTTAAAATGTATGAATAGGCTTTAACAAAACTCCTTATATGCTCTATCTATTTTGAATGTATTTGGCTGTCATGCAATTTATTGCCATGTATTTGGTTGTTATGCAATTGGATATATTTTGCAATTGGTTGCCATTCAACTGGTTGATATGCAATTGGTTGCCATGCAATTGGTTGTAATGCAATTGGTTGCCAATGCCATGCAATTGGTTGTAATGCAATTGGTTGCTATGCAGATGGTTGCCATGATGTTGTCGTAACTCGAATATTGTTTAATATACTACCAACAGACGAACTTGCGAGTACACTACCGTACTTCTGAAGTTTCGATTCACTGATGCTGATTTTAATTTGAACGTAGAAAGCAAAACATATTCCTCAGAAATTGGTCCACATAGTGCTTGTATCGATAAATGTTCATCATTTATGTGGTAAGCGGATAAATGTTGGCATTAACTGTTTACAAATAATTATTTCCTGGGGTGCATTTCGGCAGTTAAGTAAATTTAATATGTCTATGACTGAATTATATAATTGATTGCAAGCATTGATGCGGATTATGTCACACTTTGTTTTTAATGTAAATGAAATCATAAGTATTATAGACTATAATAAAGGTTAGGATGTAAGTGTTTATAATGACCTTCAGATACCCAGTGGTGTCATGACGACTTTTAATAATAATAATAATAATAATAATAATAATCATTTTCTTCATTATTTCAAACCGACAAAGCAGTATGATTACAGTGTACAGTTATGCAATTGAAATCTTAACTACTAACAGAACAGACAGCCTGCAATACTTACTAATGCTTTTATGGTTCACATCTTTTGCTATAGGCAAAATGTTCCACCAGAGTAAGAACGTAAGGTGACCGTCTAATAAAAACGTCCAGGAAGAACTTTCTGATTTTAAGATGGTCCGCTCTTTGTCCGACATTTTGCCCATTCGAATAAGAACGTTTTGATATAATTTTAGACTGAAATCACGATTTTTTGATTATAATGTACATTAGTAAATATAAAGTTAAACCTGATGTTTTGATATTGTAGAGGTTTTGCCACAAAAAAAACGATGGCAACGACAGAATATACCCTAACAGTTCCTGTGGATTTGGTGAAGAGGACAAAGGGGTTGGCCTTAGATATTGGTTGGTTCTGTTTCTTAGATATGCAGACTCTTGCTTACATGATCAATGTGCAGCCTCACGTCGTACAGCTATGCGTCCTCTTTACGCTTAGATGCTTAGCTCTTGTCTATAGGCCCGAACTGTCTTTCAGGGCTACTTAACTGCCGGTTACAAAGTTTTCTAGCCCAACACATGCTTGGTCTGGAACTCTGGATAGACAAGTTTGAGTCCTTGATGTCGTAAACTCTCGTTCGTTAAAAAAGACAATTGTAGGCCTGATGGTAAACAGACTACGTTGTTAAACTCTAAACTGTAAACAAAATTTAGACCTCTTTCTTTCAATACAAGTTGTTGCTCTTTGCTTGTAAATATTTTTTATGTGCATTTGCGTCTTAGAAAGCGTGCCTTGGGAAGAGTTGATTTCACAGGATCCTATGCTCTGCCGTCACTGATATTTTTTCCGCGTTCATTTTATAATGTGTGAAGCCATCGGTTTGAATACGATATGCGTTTATTATTATATAATTTATGTCTGATCACAAACCGCACCATGGCTTACAGTGCAGTGATGTAATAAGAAGAGCATTAAACTAGATGAACACATTAAAGTTTCAGAGTTTTAGTTTTAAATTTGTCAATGGCTGGGGTGGCCGATATGCTCACATGTACATGTATATAAGATCCTTTGTATGTAATTTTTGTCGATATAATGTAATGTGATGTGGTGTAACGAAGGATACGTATCATATAAGTATATAGTAAACGGATTATGTTACGTAATGCTACTGTGACTCTTGTGTATGTAATACAGTACCTCGCCTGAGGTCCCGTTTGCAAAATGGTGTTGGGGGAGTTTCTCACTTCCACTTAGTCAGTGGGTCCCTAGGCATGAAAAATCACCGAGGTGCTTGTCTGCCATGACGCCACGAATGACGTAATCGCCAAATCCAATATGGCCGCCGTCGGCCATATTGGAAAATTCACCTTTCTTGTTTCTTACAGTATCTGCACGTGTAATACCTCTAATAGTACTGATTTAGGTATGCAGAATTCATTTTTGATGTTGTTTTCGTCATTCGGGGTCAAAATCCAATATGGCCGCCGTCGGCCATATTGGAAAGTTCATGTTGCTTGTTTCTTACAGTACCTGCATGTGTAATACCTCTAATGTTACTGATTTTGTATGTAGAATTCATTTCTGATATTGTTTTCGTCATTTGGGGGTCAAAATCCAATATGGCCGCCAATATGGCCGCCGTCGGCCATATTGGAAAATTTATTTTACTTGTGTTTTACAGGATCTGCACATGTTATACGTCTAATTTGACTGATTTAGGTATGTAGAATTCATTTCTGATACTGTTTTCGACATTCAGGGGCATCTTTAGCTTGAAAATCAAGGTCAAGAACATTTTGTTATATTAACAATTTGGATTATAACTTTGCTGAATGTAGCAGTAGAAACATGTGTAATATCTGTAATTCAACAAATTAAGTCAAGCTAATTATGTCAGCTAATTATGACATCTTAAATTTGATACTGATATTGTATAATGCTATTTTTCAATAAATCAGTTAATATTGTCCTCAAAATGTCAATTAAGATTGTTTTGGATGTGGGCAAGCAAGTTTGAGAGCAGGTTTTGACCGGTTACAGTTTTCTGCCTTACCATGACAGAATATGACCCACAAAATTGCAGCAGAACGGCAACCACAGCGTCGAGTGTAAATTCGATACTGATATTGTATAATGCTATTTTTCAATAAATCAGTTAATATTGTCCTCAAAATGTCAATTAAGATTGTTTTGGATGTGGGCAAGCAAGTTTGAGAGCAGGTTTTGACCGGTTAGAGTTTCTGCCTTACCATGGCAGAATATGACCCACAAAATTGCAGCAGAACGGCAACCACAGCGTCGAGTGTTGTACTTGCCTGCACACTTGCATATTGTGGGCAGACTCCGTGGCAAGATATTCAGACATTTTGATGGAAGCACCGCCCCGAAGTGTTGTTCCCATCCACGCTGTAATGGTTGTAGACTTGCCTCGCGTTCGTTGGCTGTCGCAAGTAGTTGGCATGCCCTGCGCACCAGGAAGTGTCCTTGTTGGATGTGGCCTCTGATCTGACTGCTTGTATGAAGGAGAGCGTCAATTCCAATAGAGGATGTGATATGGTTTTCTACTCTCAGCTGGTCGAACCAAGTACTTCTCTGCTAATAGTAC
>JACEVL010001516.1:0-26703 GCA_020284085.1 Aporrectodea caliginosa
TGTCCATACCAGGTTCTTTTGTATAATTGTTTTAGTACTCTCTCTCTCTCTAACAGTGACTTGCGCATGAGGAAGTGTTGCTGTACCATAATTATAATACTCCAATTATTATGGTACAGTAGGCCTATACTGTTTTTATATTGGTCCAGGAACGCAAGCCATGAAGCCAAGCCTAAGCCGTAATTTAGTTGACGTGCTGTTATAATGCACTATTATCCTTATGGCTTCAGCATAATTAGGAACGTCTGGTGTTTCGGTAGAATCTGGCCTAATATCTAATTATAAGCAGCATCCTTTTTTACATATCAAACAGGAAGCAGTAGGCCACCTAATGCGCATTATATTCAGCTACCAAACTTCTGCGTGACTGATTGACTGGTGGATTTCTCATCTAAATAGGGACGCCTCGTCATCACTTCATGACCACATGACAAACTATATATAATTATAGGCATTAGTATAATAACCATAACCATAACCACCAGAACCATACATTTTATTGTTGCTTGTTCCACAAAATAGTATTACAGTCAAAATCAAGACATTCGTTGTTTTACAGGAAGCAATGGGAGAGAGACCCTTAAGGGACCGAAGTCACGCTGACAGGGTTACCCATGCATAAACATAGAAATGATAGCAACTGGCTAAATAATATAATTACCAAGAATATAAGGTCTTACCTAGTTAACTAAAATCTTCATTTAAGCATAGGCTATATATAGGCCCATATAGACCGTAGCCCTATCTAAGTCTGATTTTCACATCTAAGCGATCCTTAGCCATATTTTATTCATTGTTTTGCTACATTTTACAACAGTAGCTAGCCTAAGCTTCTAGTTTTCGGGCATTATTGATCCCTGTGAAGGAAGATAAACTGTGCATGCATCATGCATAATGTTTCCTTATAGGCCTATCTATATGGAAAACGGACTTTATGTTCCAGTACATTGCACTTAATATAATTATGGTAACGTCTCTTGAAAATATGCGTGCTGCATTTAAAAAAACGTGCATCATAAGTAAAGATATTATACACTGGTGCGTTGTATTGAGCGCAGTTTGTGCCGATCGAGCGGTCGACTTATGAATCCTTCAGATTCTTGGGAAGTCTCCTGGCAATCAGAATCGCCATCGACGCCAACAATGCCTGAAATTATTAAATGAATATTTTAAAACGATATCAGAACACAGTTTAAGAGACTTAGACTACTGAAAATTTATGCGGGAGTAAGTTCGTCGGCTCATGCTTAGGCCGAAAATCTGAGATTTAGATTCCAAATAAATAGAAATAATTTCAATTTATTTGCTTCGGAGTAGGCTATTTAGATTTGCTCCCACAAACAAGATATAGGGCCTGCATGTAAGTCGTGACATATTAAGACTTAGTCGTCAGGCTCGCAATGACCAGCCCAACGTTTGAACTGTTTTTACGCTTATAAGATGGTTCAAATCGATATCGCACAACCTAACACTTAGCAGTTGCGTAAAATACCTTAAAACTAGGCCTTAATAAGTGACTTAGTAAGTAAGTAAGTTGCCATTTACACAAATATCGTCGCTTACAAACGCTGTACAGGACTACTGAGTGTCCTTTCAGTCAAGAACACCGCACTTGCCGTTCAAAAACAGTGAAAGTTGTTCTCTCTTTCGCAGGAGGTGGGCTGGAATAGCGCTATATAAATGCTGTGAATGAATGAAAAAGAGAATTCACTTAAGTCTTCCGTAAACCGGGCCAGACATTCCCGTTGGCTCTGATGTGGACACTTAGGTCTCAGATTACCTCTGATTTGGCCTTCATCTCAACCCAGCGCCGATGCCAGTAAGCCTACTTACTAAACTACTGCTAGACAGACGACTTAATTGTGGTATAAGGATTGAAAAGCATTGGTTTTAAGTTGAGTGATTTTATGTGCGTCATTTTAACAATATTTGTTGAGAATTATACAAGGCAGGAGTTGTGTTTATTATAGACGAGTCTGCAGGAATTGTGTCTAAATATGCCTGTTTTGTTTGAGTTCTTATGTGGTGATATATATACTGTAGGATACCCGGTATATTATATATATAGGATATATATGGGTATATTTCAAAACCGGTGGCAAATTAGATAAATTTCCGTCTTCTCCTTTGGGCGGCTTACAAAAGAATAATTGTAATTGTAATTAATTGTAATCGAACATTTATATAGCGCCGCTCAGAAATCAGCAGCGCTATTGACCTGCGTCAGTGCCTGAATTAGGAAACAAAAAGTCTTAAGACGTCTACGGAACTGAGAAGGAGAGAGGGCTAGTAACTCAAAACGAAGAGACTGAGGAAGAGAGTTCCAAGCTGATGGGCCAACACGGGCAAAGCACCTAGAGTGGGCCGTAGCAGAGCGCATGCGAGGGACAACCATAAGGCCACGGGTCGAAGATCGCAAAGAGGCCCTCGCAGGTAAGGAGGAGACAAAGGTGCAAAAAAGACCTCAGGTAGGATGGGGCCACCCCAACAAGGCAGTTACGCATGAGGGAAAGGATTTTGAAGTTTACCCGCTGTTGGATAGGAAGCCAGTGAAAGTATCCCGAATATAGCTTGAGATATGAGCAAACTTTGGAATGGCGCCTATAAGCCGAGCAGCTGCATTAAGAATAGACTGGAGTTTGTGAGTATTAGAGGCGGAGAGTCCAATGTATGCAGCGTTCCCAAAGTCGACCCGAGTGCAGATCAAGGCGTGGATCAGAGTAGTAATGGCATGCAGTGAAAGAGAGCTGCGAATGGAACGTAGTTGGCGTAGATGGTAGAAGCAAGATCTGGAAACCGAGTTAACCTGGTCAGTAAAAGAAAGGGAAGGATCCAAGACAATTCCCAGGTCACGAACAGAAGAGGAGAAGTGGATGTGGGGAAATCTGAGATGAAGGGAAACAGTATCAATCTTATTGAGCTGAAGACGGCCACCAAGCCATATGAATTGTGTCTTGTCAGGATTCAGCCGCAGGCGATTAGAAGAGAGCCATTCATCTATGGCAGAGGAAGCCTCTAACAACCGCTCTACCATTTGAACAGCAGAAGATGCTGGGCCATGTAAAAAGGCCTGGGTATCGTCAGCAAATTGATGGGAAGAGACCCCAAACAATTATAATGTATAATTTTTAAATACATCATAGGGCATAAGGTAGTTATAAAAAACTATTTATGTTATATTATTTAGATGATTAGTATGAGAAACAAATTATAAAGTCCAATTTTAACCCGAAATTGCATTGTCCTTTCTAATGGTGCGTCAATTCAACGTTACGTTAGGGTAACAGCTGAAGCGCTGAACTGATGTTTTAAAATTTTTAGATCATTAAGTTACATATATCCATTGCTCTATAGGGTTTTTATTAACTTATTAACGAGCTAAATAATTAAAAAATAAATAAAACCCCATGTCTTCAAATATTGCTTACAACTCCGTTACGAATGGGTTTCTGCCATCTGTGGACTAAATTGAAAACTCAATTTTTTTTAATTGCCATCTTCGATAGCAGGGAACATTTCTGCATTGATTTTACCAAAAAGAAATCAATATGGATGTTTGCTTCTGTTGACAATTTGCGGAAATTTATCCGGTAATGTTATAGTATAAAAAAAGATTTACAACTCCGTGACGGTAATTATTGCATTTTGCGTGTATATATAATTTTTTCTTTCAAAAATAATATTGAAACTGACAGCTGGCCACTATAAATTAACTATTTTTTATATCTTAACTCGCCCTGTAAGCGTGGAGACCTAATTATGAATATTTTACAACTCCGTTACTACAACTCCGTTACTTTATTTTTATATTAAAATGAATTTATTTAATAGTACATGTAGATAATTTATCGTCATAATAATTTATTTTGCTGTGTAATTATTTAATGCACACTTAATACTAATTAATCACTAATTATAAATAGTGGCGGTATTTTGTAATGTGTATTTAGTACGTAACGGAGTTGTAAATATTTAGGAATCAAAGTTGTATGTGTTTAACATAGTAAAAAACTAAAATGAAAAATTAGGCCAAATCTGTCAAATTTAAGCTCTGCTCAATATTAAGTATGCTTCAGCACTGCTAGTAAAATATTTGTGTAAGAAATTTTTTAAATTTTGCATGACTTTTATTTTTCCCTAATTCTATTTCTGAATTTGCCTCCGGTTGTGAAATAGGGCCTATACCCATATATATAGACACCTCTATACATAATTTATGGCTTTCATCAGGGATAGGCCAAAAAGGCGCTGTGTTAATAAAGCATAGGTCGATACGACTTGTATTTATAAATGTCATGCGTGGATACTTCATGTGATGATTGAACAGGCATCGAGTTTATTATGGGATGAGTCAGCAAGCGCTTACCTGGGCTACAACAATGGCACCGATTATTCCGATGGTAACCGGTCCGTACGACCGCAGTGTTTTCGCAACTTTCACCCAACAGCTCTAAACAAAAATAACGCCAATACATTTCAACGGAGACAGGACAAGAGTATTTTTTGCTTTAGTATAAAACAACTGTTGACAATAATACCTAAGCTGATTATAACATAGTGAGCCCGGAATCTGCTGTAACCTTTCGTGGTTTAGTTGTCTGTTTGTGTCACTAACGCTGCATGTGGCTATATGCTTTTCTCTAGGTTCTTAATTATAACAGACGCACTTTTTCAGCTGTTTGATGGCCACGTGTTGAGCGCTGCTGAGAAACTCTTAAGTGGCGCTTTATAAATGCCTTGTTACATCACACAAAACACGAGTCTTAGTAGGTTATAGAGACATAGGCCTAACTGTCATACCACATGACAGTATGGCCTATATCATTCGCTCACTTGTTCGTTCGTTCGCTCATTTATTCATTCGTAGCATTTGTGTAGCGCTTCTTCACATATCTATTCTACTGGTAGGGCAGTTCGTTTAGCGTAACCGTAATCTCGAGACGAGATTCCCACAGCGCCCAAAAAAGCGAAGTCGCAGGATCCAGCTTATTCACGGGCGCTTTGTAAAAGCAAAATCAATAGGTGGGGTGTCACTGGGGGATGGTAACAATTGATTCCAGGTCAAGACCTGAAGGGGCCAGGCAGGCAGTCAGACGACTAAGATGGATTTGTGTTTAGAATTGAAACGGCGAGGGAGGAATCAGGATAGGATTTGTGAAAGAGCAGTGTTTTAAGTTATGAGGAAAGACCTGTGGAGAGATAGCAAGAGGCGAGGTTTTGGTGAGTTTATAGGATGGATCAGATATTTGGAGATTGTTCCCGAAGGATGTTGCATTCACGACGAGACAATTATATGCTAATGCAGAGATGGGGAAGGGCTTCTAATATGGACCCCCTAAGAAACTTTTACTATTTCATAGCACAGAAGCAGTTGAACGTGTAGTTCATTTATTCCATGCATTACTTGGCATGAGTTGTTGCCAAATATGAAAAATGATTCCTTAATCTGTGCAAATAAATTTTTAACGAATTTTTTTCAATATACGGAAAGTGGCTCATATTCCACGACCGGGTGTGTAATATGAGCCACCATTTTAAAGATGGAATTGCAATGTTTCCGTGCCGCAGACTAATATTAACCCATTAGTGCCTAGCGTCCCCATTTTCGGGACGCCTGCTTCGAAAGAGTTATTTGTAATATCAATCAATATTGAGTGTTACAAGCTATTGCTACCAACAGTCCACTGAATTATCTTTCATTTGGGGTACAATTGAGCAGATTTTTTATTGTTTGTGCATAATTATACAGAATTTTATGGCGATTATCCGAATTTTTTAATTTTTTAAAATTTATCAATATAAATTAGAATTATCGTGCAAAAGGACGTTGTAATCGAAAATATGAGCATATTCCTATGTTATTTTGTCTCTTAGCTATCTGCATCTGTTTTTGGAGTGTTGATAGATGTTTGGTTGATTTTTTATTATACCAGAATATACCGTCCCCATTTTGGGGACGCTAGGCACAAGTGACCCCGTCAACTTCTAAGCTATAATAGGTGACTTTCACTGTTTTTACAGCTATAGTGATATGTGCATATGTGTTTTTCAGCATGTCAAGAGCAAGCCTAGCCTACATGAAGCCTTTTGGGACCCATTTTCCCATATGGGACCCATATGGAGCCCATTTGGGTCCCATGCAAAACCCAAGTCAATTTTGGTAGGTAAGAGGTCTAACTGTCCGTGATATTATCACAATAATTGTGACAATGTACAATGATCATACTTGGGAATGACAAGGACTTCTAGGATGCATATGTCCTCCAAATGATCCAGGGTGTAGTGATGTATTCAGATGGATCCGTGTCACGGAGCCCGCTGGGGTGACCGACGGCTCGACAGCCAAGTTGTATCTGGCGGCACTGTTGTTGTCAAGCTTCCAGCTGATGACAAATTCACACTAGTTTGACAATATATCACCAGCCTGAATCTGATTGAATTCTGAGCAGTAAGAACATCCAGCCACCGGAACAGCTAGAGACAATCAACTAAGGACTGCAGTTGTCCCGTGCTGTGGACAAGATCAAACAAACAGAAGTGGCACATTTGAGTACAGACTGGAATAATGGTGATTTGCTGGAACGATAGCAGGTTGGTGACACTTCCAATTGTCATGGGATGGAAACACTGAAGATTGTGAAGAGGTGTTACTGTCCGAAAGAAAGTTTGTAGACATCGCCAAGGAGGCCAGTAATATAATATCGACCACACCAACAGACACGTGATAACTTGATAAGATGAACCAGAACATCAGCACATACAGCATATCTGTCATCTCCAGAAAATGGTGCTCTGTGGGCTCTCGTTGCTTATCTACTGGATGTGGCAATATAAAATGCTTGGATCCTATACCAACGCACTGCTCCAGCTATGCGCCGACTTTGGACCAGTTGGAACTTCACAACATATGCACTGGGTTCTACCAGCAGTTCAGTGCTGAACGTGCAGCTGTTGGCCTTCCTCTTAGTTGACTGAAAGCTGATGTAGATTGAGTGCCATCAGATATTCGCACTGATAGAATGAATCAATTCTCTTAGTCTAGTAGAATGCAGCGTCGCTGTGGTGTCTGTTGTATAAAACCGATGTCACATTCGCTGCAAATGTGACATCGGGACATCCGGACATTCATTAGAATTGTTCCACTATATTCTCCACTAGGCAAGAACTGTTATTTAGAACTGCTGCAGAACTGCTATTTCTCTTGTCATGATAGCCTAATAAACAGCCTTTGCAATAATAGTAGACCTAAGTTTTGTTCCGAAATAATTTCAACAAATCAGCTTGACATACATTATGGTACAGTTTTCCTTGATTACTCGACCATTGATCATCAAAATTATACCAGACAATGAGTTTGATGTCTGCAAGTATGTGTTTAGCTACTGGTATGCTTATCTTTTTGATTGCATGTATGAAACCTTAACAGTTGATTTATGCCAGCCTTGAAACTTCACGTAGCCGTACTGTACCCATTTGTGCCTAGCGTCCCCAAAACGGGGACGGAAAGTAAAAATTGCAAATAAATCATAAAAACAAATTTTGAGCTGAATAATGTTTGGCACTGAGTGTCACTAGGTGGAAATAAAGTTATTTTCATACTTTCATGAAAAAACAAAAAATCAGGCACTAATGGGTTAAAACAGTAAAAAAACGATTTCCTAAGATTAAACTTACTAGGATAACCATTAAGAAACAATTTGGCCTATGCCTAATGTAAACAACACTGAGAACCGGTTACATGGAAAAAATAGCCAAAACGGCCTATTTCTACTGTCTTATTCCATAAAGATAGGGTCCATATTACACATTCGATCACAGGACCATATTACAAAAATGGTGTGCTTCGGGAAAATCTCTTATAGCGTGATCGACGAATGTATTATAGATCAACAAAGTTGTGTTTTTATATAATAAAGAAATTGTCTATCTTCTGAAACATCAGGGCATACCACAGATGAAATTCTAAACTATATAACATTTGTTGAAGTTCAACAAGTCTTATAAGCAACATGTATCAAAACATAAACATTGATGCTTTTCAGGCAGAAGTCATTAGTAAAGGTACACATCCAGAACAGGAAGTTGAAACCAGTATACGGATGGTTTCCCACCGTAAGAGCTCTCCGCAGACATGATAGGTGGGAAATACAGTCGAGGCCCATATTACACAGTGGCCCATATTACAAGCCTTTCCCCCTATAAATTCGTCTTAATGGCACAGGCCGTGTTTCCTGAATCCAAACAACTACTGCTGTCAAATATATATATATATATATATATATATATATAAGCCCCTATACCTTACCTCAGCTTCCTTGTCTTACTTGACCTTATTCTACCTGATATATCCTAATTATAACTTCAAAGAGTTTGCCTTAATTTAAAGGTCAATTTCCTACCTCACCGTAATCGATCTAATCTAACGTTTCAAAACGTAAACAATCAGGTGTGTTATAAATCAGCGATGAAAATAAGTCACTTGCCACCTATAATACCGCTCGACTTAAATCAAGTTACACGACTTTTAACTTCACCTCACCTTGTCTAATAGTATTGCACACTTCACAGAGCATCATCGTCATCTTACCTGACCCTACTGTCTAATTGCATTAACTCACCGTCTCCCAGTTGGAGATTTGGCTCGTTGGACTTGTGGAGCAGGACAAGTCTGATAGTTGTTGGAAGTTCGGTGCCTGCTTACAGCAGGCGAGTGGTGTCACTTGAGATGTGTTCAATAGTAGGTTTGGGTCGATTTCGTTGCCAAGCCACTTCTTGGCAGAATCGAAATCTGTATAGCTGTCTAATCCGCAACACTGAAACTGTAGAAAGTCGACATCAAATTATGCTTTTACGTAGGCCTATATGTACATCTCTACTTTGATATAAAACGAAGATTTATATCAATCTTTAATTCACCAAAACGTTGATAGCACAACACAAAGCAAATATTAAAAGCAACATAAGGCTCAATCACTTATGGTGTATGAGAAAAAACTCATAGAAATCTGACAACCTCATTGTCATGCGAACGGCATTTTCTGCATAAAACACAGTCTTCTGGAAAACCAACAGTCTTTAATATTCTTCTCATGCATGAAGTGCAGTAGGCCTACCGAAACAACACTGCTATAACAAATTTTTTAAATGTTACATATTATAAAAGATCTGTAAGTGTACTCTAGGGTGTTTAGCTCACTGTTGTATAGGCCTTTTGCTCTTCAGGCTATGCGCATGTCTATATCCAACCACTTATGTAGAACCTCATAGGATTCTTTCTAAGCATGGCTTCAGAACATTTGAAACCATGATAATGATAAAACAAAACACAACTGAAATTTGATAGTTCCTCGTTGCAACAGTTTAAAAGTCTAAAACTGTTGCAGAGATGCAGTGGACACTGACAAATGCTGACCTGTCTTGTTTTGCCTAAAAAAGTATTCTTCTTCATACTTCCCTGTACCTGTCCACTTAAATAATTAATGATTATTCAGTTATTCTATTACATGTATTTACGCTAACACTTCACGATGTGCATTTGACACGCATATATATATATATATATGCCCTAAAACACTTCAAATTGTCGTTGTATATTATTATTGTTGTTGTTTTATTACTACTACTACTACTACTACTACTACTACTACTACTACTACTACTACTACTACTACTACTACTACTACTACTACTACTACTACTACTACTACTACTACTACTACTACTACTACTACTACTACTACTACTACTACTACTACTACTACTACTACTACTACTACTACTACTACTACTGTTATTACTACTACTACTACTACTACTACCATCACCACCACCACCACCACCACCACCACCACTACTACTACCACCACCAACACCACTACTTCTACTACCACTACCATTATTATCATCATCATCGTCGTCATCAAATATCATTATTATCATAATCATGAAATATCATCATTAGTATTTAAGACCTATTATTATTATTAGGCCTGTTATCGGTATTATATGTATATTTCGTAGTAGCCTATTATATGTAAATAGGGCATCTGACCTCAATCATAATGTAGTTCCATGCCAGCGAGTATTCCCCGAGGTCCTTTAAGCCGACATAGTGTTCTCTCAGCGTGTATTTGGCTTGGATGTGAATAAAGTCGTTAAGCTGCAGATAACATTTCGTGCACAGAATCAGTCAGTCAACTCCGAAACACCATTGCTTGTTATTCTGCCTGAAAATGTCCTTTAGCCATTCTTTATATTTCAGTTAGGTTCAAAATTCTTTTGGAAGAACGACCGTGTAAATTCCACTTTCTCGTGAATTAGTTTGGGACCATGGGTGGAGTCAAGCAAATATAATGAAGTCTGACATAATGCTGGAGACTGGGAGGGGGACATTCTGATTAGTTTAGGTTCTACTAATAGCTTCACATTAAGAAATAAACTCGTGTAGTATGTTTTTTCCAGCAATATTTTTTATGGGTTTATAAAGTATGGAAATAAGCTATTAACGGATAATCCTCTAGTACGGTAAGCCTATCGTGCACTGCGCGCATGTACCCAAATCCCAATACGAGTCATCCCGTAGTTTAGGTGGTAAATTATTTTAATGTCTTCAGTTCAGTGCCGCACTTGACGTTGGTAAGTAAACAGTCTGCCTATGTCCATGATAACTACCGTACCATCAATCAGCTAGCTTCCATTTCATGGAAAAAGTTTTAATCAATTCAGCTTTCATTCAATGAAAAACATTTCCGAAATTCTATTAAGCAAAACAAATTTAATCAGTGGAACTTTTATTTTAGAAAGAACTATTCTTATGGATCCAGCTTCTACTTAAGGAAACAATTATTTTCATCAATCCAGATTCTATTGAATCAAAAAGTTACTTTCATCAATCCAGCTTCTATTTACGAGAAAATTATTTAGATCAGTCCAGCTTTTATTTAAACACAGAAATGGTTTAATCAATCCCATTTCTATTTAGGGAAACAATTTTTCATCAATCCAACTTCCATTTAAAATTGACTGTAGGCCTAAGTCTTAGGCCCTATAAAATTATTTACCAACCTAAACCACGGGATTGCCCCAATACGTATACAACGTCGTCAAATTATTTAAAATATATTTTAGCCATGTTTTTATCTACTACTATGACATATTTCCATTCCTCGTTCAACTTCTACTTCTACTATAAATATTTTGATCGCTCATTCAACTTCTAGTTTGACTATAACATAGGTCTATTTGTGAAGTGCTGTACGTATTGGGATTTGGGTATAATGAGCACGGCGCAGCGTCCGCTAAGACTGGCGTGTAGGCCTATTGTCTTTTAGCGATTCTTTAAGGTGCTGGGTGAATATCTAGATATTCAATCGTTCAATATTTTCGCCTTTAAGAGCAACAATCAAGTCTTGAACTTACTACTTCTAGAGCGTAGACTGCCGTTACAAGGATCTCTGCGATGATAAGAAGGATCGTTACGATGGCATACTGTAAATGTATAACAGAACAACGAACTTTTCATTTCAAATCTGATATCAAGATTTATATAGCGCCCGTATCTCGTTGGCCTGCATAGTCCACGTACGGTTTCACCAGATTTAAGTTGTTCATGCACTTGTATAGTATAATTATAGACCCTAGGCCTACTGCGTACGGCTACTTTGCATGCGTCCACAGAAATACAGTAAGCTATTATATGCAGCCACATAATTTAAAACAGGTACCGGGTATGCTATAATAATTATAATTATATTATACATGTGCACTGTATAAACACGAGAAGTCAATGTGGGATATATATATATATATATATATATCTATATATATACACATGTGTGTGTGGTGTGTGTATATATATATAGGGCCTACATATATAACCGACATAGTGTTCTTTGTTCTTTGCCTAAGATTGTTATGCTCATTGATGCATTTACGCAGGCTATATAAATTTTTTACGTCTATTAAAACCTGGCAGCCGTACTAATACGGAACCCCTTAAGAATATCGTGCAATCTCTCCACTCACTATGCGAAGAAGGACTCGGCTGCTGCAACAGACTCCGAATATTCCGAGCAATCCGATTAAGGTGATGAACGCTCCAAAGAAGACGAAGAAGATGTAAAAGAGAGCGATGACAGCGCTGATGTCTGGCGAAGGCTGTACAGTACCAGATGACGAATTGGTCCAGTTGTCCCGCTGCTCCTCAACTGAAAAATAAAAGAGCAGGAACACCCAATGGATGATAAAAGATAATTTGAATGAAGGAAAGACTTATTCCGGAAAGTTTCCTGAAAACTTATGTGGCACGAATTTATTGATTAAAAACGGGCACGGATCAGAGTTTAGCTCAATGCCACCAGAGAGAAACACCATTTTTATAAGGTAAACGATAGCGTATGAAAACTCGGTTGATTTTAGGAACCAGATGTAGATTTTGAGAAAGGAAAGTATTGTGTAGGAGCAGACCAAACTATAATATGTAGCATAGGGGTATTTTAGACATGTGTGAAGTAAAAGGTGTAGGCCTAGTCGTCGGAAGAATAGCGAAATGAAACAGAGGAAAAAGAAGTAGGTGAGGAGATAGACTATAATGAATCTAGTAACCGTTTAAACTTTTGGAAACTAAACACAAAGCCTACACATGTCGAGCATTAAAATTAATTTGTAGCCTAACTATACAGCTATTTACCTGGATTAACAAACTTCGTGGTGTTCTCGTTGGTAGATTTACGAGAATCGGTCATCAGAAAAATCCCACCAGCCAACATCACGAGACCTGTGGTCTGCAAAACACCATTAAATAGAAATTGAAGCAGCTTCTTTGTAAATGAACACTATTGCAACTTGAAATATAGAAAAATGTCAGGACATAATATTGAACTTGAAATGCTAAAGGTGATTATCAGATAAGCAGAACCAAATCTGTGATAATTTCTGGAGACTTCTTAAAAGTACGTCATATAAAAATAACTGAAGCATTCCTTTTAAAAACATCAGCATTCTGTTGAAACTTGGAAAAGTAAACGTTCTTCTGTAGTCTGCTAGGCAAAACGATATTCAAAACGAGAAGTCCTACCGCAAGTAGAAAGTTGCACAAGATGGCCAGGCACTTGAGACATTTCGTTGCACGACTCATCTTCGCTCGAATCAGTTGTTGAAATTACGCTATAAAAGTTGTAGGTTGTCTAAAAGGTAAGGTCAGACGTGTAAGCTTTAGGGTCTATGTTCTTACAATCTTACACGTAGGCTACCCTGCCAGCGTACCCCCATGAAGCCCATATAAGGACCCAAGAGCCCATATGGGTCTCATGTAATACCTGTGAAAAGTTTGGTAGGGTAGTGACCGTTCCTTACTGTCGGCCGAATCGATTGCTGTAGGCCTATCTTTTCACAAGAAACAATTATTATAAGAAGCAAAGTGGATAAATACTTAAATAGGCCTAGTGTATAATTTATAAAGCGTTACTTTTAAAGCCAAGCGCAGGGAACCTGCTTATTCACTAGCGCTGCAACGTGTTAGCTGCAACGTGTTAGAGACGTTGTCCAGAGATACAAAATGTAATGTGTATTAGACTAATAGTCCTACTACAGTTCTACCAGAAAATAATTAAGACAATCATTGCGGAAGATAGTTGCGTAGGCCTATAGCTGCTGATTTTTTAGTTAAACTTTTCAGTTAATAACTAAGCATCATTAGTTAAACTTTGGTTTTAACTAAACTATTTTTTCCAGTAAAGCATCCTCCTTAACTAAGAAATCTAAGTTTAACTAAATGTTTTCAACTTCTTAGTTAACTTTGTCCATCACTGCTGCTGCTGAAAGGTTTGACAAGAAGTGCAGTGAATAAGTGAAAGACATGACTAACAGTGTTACCATGTGATGATCTTAAACTAAACCAGTGGAAAAGCGCCCCTTCTTCCATCAAAAAATCGAACTATAATGGCTATATTACTAACTAGATTTACATTTGGAAAAATACAGACCTTCAGTGTCGCGTAAATCGGTCTTTTTGGATGTAGGCTACAGATGCTCGACAGAAGAAGGCTTAAAACTGTCGATTGAAACATTTAACCTACTATGGACAGCTGCACACGCCTACGCATAGGCGTGGCTACATTGAGGCACGAGGAGGCAGTTGCCTCCTCTTGCTATTTTATACTGGATTAACTGGAACTCCGATCGACTAATGACTCAAATGACCAGGATTTTACCAGTAGTCTGTGAAGTTGACTCCTCTTGAATTTCAGTCTCGCAACGTGCCTGCGCCTACGTATTGTAATATTAGTCTGCACCCAGAGCTGTTTGACTCTGCTTGTGTGATGCTGCGAACGTAGTTGGCCTAGGCCCAGTGTTTCCGTTAACGCCAAAATTACTGTATTACGTCCTTACAAAATGTTCAAAACCTCCACAATTTTGGCCAAGGCGTAATTAACCTTCGCAGGACGGAGAGGGGTAAATAATTACCCCAGGGGTGTTTGAATGCTGATTGCGGAGCAACCGTTGGCAGTTATAATTTGACGTTCCATGTGTTTACAAGTTAATACCTCTGACATATTCTGACACCAAAGCCAGGAAAATGTCATGTTGGGGAAGAAGATTTTTGAGTTCAAAGTGTCCTGGGGTAAAAATTTACCCCTCTGTTCCTCGACGTCGTTAATTATTCGTTCATGGTGAATATGCATTTTTCAAAAATATTTTTCATAAGTAACCTGTAATCAGAAATAAAGTACTGAATCTACCGTGGAATTCCATTTCAATAGTTGCCATAATTTTGGGAGTGCACTTTCCAAGATGGCGGCCAAGATGGCCGCCAAAACACAGAAATATGCATATTTCAGCTCATAGGTAGACTACAATGACAAATGAACTCTCCAATTTCGTAGTTCCGAGGTCAAGGAATCCATTTATCGTAGTGAGAATAGTCTGTCAATACTATTTTCCAAGATGGCCGCCAAGATGGCCGCCAAGACAGAAATATGCATATTTCAGCTCATATATGTATGCTACAATGACAAATGAACCCTCCACTTTCATAGTTCCGAGGTCAAGGAATCCATTTATCGTAGTGAGAAGAGTCTATCAATACTAATTTCCAAGATGGCGGCCAAGATGGCCGCCAAACGCAGAAATATGCATATTTCAGCTCATAGGTATGCTACAATGACAAATGAACCCCTCCACTTTCATAGTTCCGAGGTCAAGGAATCCATTTATCGTAGTGAGAATAGTCTGCCAATACCACTTTCCAAGATGGCGGCCATCCCTTAGAGGTAAATTAGTATTGGCAGACTATTCTCACTACGATAAATGGATTCCTTGACCCCGGAACTATGAAAGTGGAGGGTTCATTTATCATTGTAGCCTACATGTACCTCTGTTTTGAAATATGCATATTTCAGTGTTTGGCGCCATTTTGGCCGCCATCTTGGAAAGTGGTATTGACAGACTATTCTCACTACGATAAATGGATTCATTGACCTCGGAACTATGAAATTGGAGGGTTCATTTGTCATTGTAGCATACATATGAGCTGAAATATGCATATTTTTGTGTTTGGCGGCCATCTTAGCCGCCATCTTGGAAAGTGGTATTGACAGACTATTCTCACTACGATAAATGGATTCATTGACCTCGGAACTATGAAAGTGGAGGGTTCGTTTGTCATTGTAGCATACATATGAGCTGAAATATGCATATTTTTTGTGTTTGGCGGCCATCTTGGCCGCCATCTTGGAAAGTGGTATTGACAGACTATTCTCACTACGATAAATGGATTCCTTGACCTCGGAACTATGAAATTGGAGGGTTCATTTGTCACTGTAGCTTACCTATGAGCGGAAATATGCATATTTCTGTGTTTTGGCGGCCATCTTGGCCGCCATCTTGGAAATGGTATTGACAGACTATTCTCACTAGGAAAGATCGATTACTTGACCTTAGGACGATTAGAATTGATACTTCATTTTTATTGTACCTTACCTATGAGCTGAGATATTAAAAATTGCTTTGGGGTAAAAAATTACCCCTCTTCGTCCTCCGTGTATCGTAAAATGTCTTCGTCCTGCGAAGGTTAAAATTCCAATGGTGAGTTGCATACGTCCATTTATTTATCGTCGGACGTATTTATAGTGTCAAGCACTGATGAGATATTACTTTGTCGTTATGTGGATTGTTCTGCCGGCTGAAGCTGTGTGCATATGTTTACGACATATTGTCTCTTTTAGTTTACAAATTTCCGTTGGTACTTGAAAATGCTGTCTTTAATATTGATAGTAAACTTTGTGATTGTGTATTTTGTTATGTCGTATAGGCCTACGCCCGGTGTGATCGCCGTTGGTAATGCGCTACGCCCAAAATTCTTGGTAAGGACGTAAGTACGTCCTCTTTTTGGACTTTAACGGAAACACTGTCTAGGCCTATAGGTCTATGTCATAACTCATAGGCAACCAATATTCTGAAACGCGTTATTTATATTCGGAGTCATAAGGAATGACTGATATAGTTACGAAACCCGCATACATGCAAGTCACATTGAGCAGCACGAAACCTATATGATGTCTACTGGCAGTGGAATTGTGCATCCTGTCCAAAGCGAATATCCTTAAGGCTGACCAACAAACGCTTGGCAATGTACGTAATGTAGTGAAGCCCACATGCAGACGAGCAGAAACAACGAACATCCTTAACATCAGGCCTTAGGCTATAACTTACGTATTCCTCGCATGTACAGACCTAATGAAGAAGTTATTCAAGGGATCGGATGCGTTTTTCCTTATTTCCTTCAAATGGCTTTTTACACGGATCTCCTGTCTGACCAAACGTTGCATAGCATAATAGCCTAACGCGATATAAGATAGCATAACGCAACATAGCATTACAAAACGCACATTACATAAGACAACATGGGGAACCAACATAACTTGTAAGCTTGTAAACATAATATAGAGCGTAACAACGTATATAGCAGCCAGAATAAGACGTTGTACAAGAGGTTATTTTCTCCAACTTGGGATAGCATAACAAATTATAATATTTTCGTTTATTCAAACAATCCAGTTGACACACCGCAACCGGTTACAGTGTACAATTATGCAATTGAAACAATTCACAAGAACACAAATGACAGAAGACATAAGTCTTAACTACTAACAGAACAGACAGCCTGCAATCCAATTAACGAGGTCTTACATAACGTGACACAACAGACAGTAATGGTCGCCAGAGTTTTTCAATGCTCCTTCGAACTGTATGAATCTGCTGTATGTTTTTGCTAATTTCGCCAGTTTCCCTGTCCTTCATTCTAGAACTAGAATCAGATTGATTTCACTTTGAAATTGGTCTATATAGGCCCTATTTAATATCGCGGCTATAATGAAAGAATCTACCCAAAAGAATCTGATCATTGGATTCAGTTTTACTACTTGTGTATATTGCATAATGTGTGTAATTGTGTGTAATGATTACGAAGATGTAAAGTCTCGTGATTAGATAGGCGATTACAGTTAAGTCAATGTGCATGCAGAAAGTTGTCCAGATGAAACCACTGATATTCGGTAGGCTATACTCATATGTAATGTTATATAGTATTATTGTAGGCGTATATCTTGTGTATAAACATGAACTATATGTTTTGCATATATATATATATATATATATATATATATATATATATATATATATATATATATGCGCGTTAAATTATCACAATGTTATATCCGTTTAATACAGTCTAACCTATTTACTGGATTTGGACTTCGCAGAATTGGACTTCGCAGAAATCACGTCCGTTGATCGAATGCATATATTTGTTGGTATGAAGGATGACTGGCTATTTTATAGCACATTCAGATCTAAACATAAGACTCAACTCTTCAAGTTGCTTAGCCACCGCATCCTCACTTCTGGAATTCTATGATCTATCAGCATTCAACTTGTCTTCTCCAACTGTTTATGCTTTTGAATATGATTTCACTTGAAGTGACCACCAATTTGATGCCTCGTGCGCGTTTTGGTAACGGCGCTATATGAATCATTAAACTGGATTGGATTGGATTAGATTAGATTAGAATTGATGCTACAAACTGTTACACGAAGGACTGTTCAGGGTCTGTATCCAGTGTACAAAACCAAATTCTTTTGGCTATTTTGTATTTTGTACTTCCTCATTGTTGTTAGTTTTCGCCACTCTTCTAACTGATTATTGTCTATAAGTTCTGGACACGAAAAACAGCGAAATCCGAAAATGCCTTATGCCTAATTAACTTCACCCTCATATAGTTTTGCCTCAGGATCCAATGTGCCCTACCAGGTTCTTTTGTATTATTACTCTCACTGTAATTAGGAACGTTTGGTGTTTCGGTCGAATCTGACCTAATATCTGATTATAAGCAGCATCCTTTTTCATATATGAAACAGGAAGCATGTAATGCGCATTATATTCAGCTACCAGACTTCTGCGTCACTGGTTGACTGGTGAATTTCCCATCTAAATCGGGACGCCTTATTATCACTTCATGATCTATGAGGACTAACTATATAGGCATTTGTATAATGGGACAGAGAAAGGACAGTGCATTTATTAGAGCCTCCGGAAATCTTCATTAGTGGCACTAATTAAATGGTTATTTCTTTAAATATTGCAGCAAAATGTTCTTTAAATGTTCTCGTACACCGGTGCATTTCAGTCATTGACTGGATGTTTTACTGTTTTACCGAAATCTAATAAGAATTTTATTTTGATTTGTTAAACATATTTAGAAAAATATTTGTGATAATAAAGAACATTGATTTTTAATCAAATTTATTGATAATATAACATCGAAGACTGCAACAGTCGTAGTCAATGACTCAAGGTAACCTAAAACGACTGAGACCAAGAAAATGAGGACGTCCTCTCAATAGAATGATCCATCAGTTGATCGTCCGACTTCAGACTGACTAGCTGTCTGCTGAAATAGAAAAGAAAATATAATGCATTAACGGATAAAGTGACAAGACGTAAGGTTAGTCTAGGTAAATGCACGTTAAAAGAAGGTAAGTGAAACAAAGCAACCTGAAAATGACAAACAGGCAGTGATGGACACTAACTACTTGTTTAAGTTAAACTATAACAATTTTTCAACTAAAATAAACAAGTTTAACTTAAGGTTGGCAACTGATTTTGTAAATAAGTTAACTAAACTAAAAATATTTAGTTAAACGTTTTCCAACTGTTTAACAAACTTTTTCACAAACATTTTCACAATGACAGAGGTTAAGTGAACTGTAATAATGCAGAGCGTCAATGGCAATGTCACTTTCAAACTACGTAATGTGTACTAGACTGATAACCCTACTACAGTTCTACAAGAAAATCAAGAAGTAAGTTGCTAATGCAAACGATGATGCATCGTGCAATGCAATGCAGTTCACTTGACTTGAGTCATTTTGTGTCGTTTTATAGGAACAGAGTAAGGTGTCATTTGGTGTCGTTCTATCGGCTCTGTGGCGCTGTCTACCGAGACATAAGGGTTCGTCATTTCCACTAAAATTCACTCATTTGATTGATTCTTGTAATACTTGGTGTGGTTTATTGGTATGCGGACGTTTCGTCAACGGATGATTCGTCAACGGACTTTTCGTCAAGGACTGTTCGTCAAGTGGACGATTCGTCAACGGACTGTTCGTCAAACGGAATCGATAATGAATTCTTGTTGACCAATAAAAGGATTCCTAGCCCATAGCTAGACGGCAGGTGCGAAAATACATACAATTGATGCTGGATTGATGATAATAACTCTTCCTTAAATAGAAATTGGATTGACGAAAATAATTTTTAAAGTTAAAGTTGGATAGATGAAAATAGTTTCTTTGCGAAACTAGAAGTCGGATTGATAAAAAAAATTCTTGCTAATTAAGCAAAGAATTAGTTTCATCAATCCAACTTCTATTTAAGCACATAATTTATTTCATCAATCCAACTTCTATTTAAGCACATATCTTCTTTCATCAATCAAACTTCTAGGTAAGCGAGGAATATCCTTTATCAATCCCAATTCTATTTAGCCAAATAATTATTTTCATCAATCCAACTTACAATTTAAATTGAGAGCGCGCGATATATGTGCAAGAAAATGGCTTACATAATCTCCCCAAGCGAGGACATAATTATAATATCTTCTGGTTCCACTGGAAAAAGTTTACTATTTCCCTTGGACGAACAGTCCGTTGACGAATCGTTCGTTGACGAAACGTCCCCGAACCGGTTTATTGACTTTCAATGTTGTTTTATTTGCCAAAGTTTCTTCAACCTTCAGTGCTCTTTATAACATCGTTTTCAAATTAGAAATTTAAAATAGCACCGCTTCAAGAGTAACTAATCAGAAGCGCTCAACCCGTTATTGATCCATTTCTTCCACTATTTCTTGCTTGTTTTCTTCTTTTCTTTATATCCCCTTAATTTTTCTCTCTTTTTCTTCCTTCCCTTCTTCCTTCCTCCTTCATTTCTTCTTATTCGTCCCTCGTCCACTTAGTTCTATTCTTCTTTCAATATAATATATTCATAAATAAGGAAGAACATATTATATTCTTCGTTATTTATGGACTTTGGCAGTTGATGCCGCCACCGTCTCTGTAGGCAGAACAGCTCTCGGCAAATGAATTAAATCTACGAAGCGAGGTGATTTTCACTTAGCATTGAGACTGATCGAACTCCCTTAGAATTTAAGACACGCCGGCAGTTGGTATAAAGCGGCATTAAACGACAAGACACAGCGTCGCCTTGTTTTTCCTACCATCTTTATCCTCTGTCCCTTGCACGCGGTCTCTATATGTCTGTCTGTCTGTTTCTGTCTCTCTCTGCCTCTGTCTCTATTTGCTTGTCTGTCTATCTGTCTGTGTGTCTGTCTGTCTCTCTCTCTCTGTCTCTCTGTTTTCTGTATCTGCCTTCCTCTATCTCTCTCTCTGTCTCACATTTCCTATTCCAATCTCTCGTCACCTATTTCTCTTCACCTCTGTCTCTGTCGTTGTCTCTCTCTCTCACTGTCTGTCTGTCTTTCTATAATTTTCTCTCTATTTCTCGGTATACCTTCCTCCAACTGTTAATCCTTCAACCCGTGTGTCATTACGAAACTGTCCATCCTTTCATTATATGCCACTTTCTGTTTCATTTTTACTTTCCTAGTTTTGTTCGGTATACTCTTCACGTTTCTCCCTTTCTCTTCGTGCTGCTCCTGTTCCCTTTTATCAACCATTACTGAACCACTCTTCCTCGCTCACACATGTCTCATTGACTAGATTTTCCTGTTTACTTCCTATCATTCGTCATACGCTCTCACTATGCGGTCCCTAAATTATGGATAACCATATATATTTATTCATTTTTGGCTCAATGCGGCCTCTGAAACTTCAGACGAAGGGATAAAGCACTTAGTGGGCAAATCATGATGTAGAGTCCTTCTGTCATTAGGTCGACCCTATAGTCCTTCCCAGTGCGTTAGTGCACGCGCTTATCTCAATGTGCTTACTTACTTGTATGTCTAACATGAATGTGTATAATGAGCATGTACACTTTAAATGTAGGTCTATAGGCCTACAGCAACAGATCTCGTGCGTGGGTGTAGCCTACGCGCAGGTCAAGCTTGTGTGTCATTTTTCTAAAAAGGGTGATTCGGCGTTTACTCTATATTGCAATCTATAGACGCTGGAGGAATATTATTCATGATGCGGCCGACCTTCGAAACGAGGATGGCTGAGAACAGAACAGAGTGCGCAATGTATATGCGTTGCAATACTTGTGTTGCTTTCACATGTATATATTGCCATATAATGTGTAATGTGTAATGTGTTGCAATTAGAGTAAATGTAAAATGTAATTGCTTACCTTTTCTATAGCCAACGCATGGTCTAGACTCTGATCATTTTCAACGAATTGATAGGGTGAGATTCTTCACCACCGCTCGCCCGTTTGAATGGGTGTCACGCCATCTAAGGTACCCGTGTAGGCCCTACTGTGTTACAGACCGTGCTAGCCCGAGATTAAAATCTTGTATTCACCTTTTCGGTACACATATAAACGAATGTGAACGCGTATAACGTTTCCGTGGTTCCTCCGTGGATCAATCTCTGAATGTTTCTGTGGTTGTCTGCGTGAGTTTTAGGTGGATGTGTCCAACTGATGTATGCTGTTTCTATTGGTATACCTGGACAACCCCTCTGACACGACGCAGCGCTCGTGAATAAGCTGGTGCCCTACGCTTAGCTTCAGAAATGCGGATTCTACGATTACATTAGTCTTACATTCTCTCCAGCAGATGTATGGCAGTCGGCGACCTGTTCTCGTTCGTCGAAAGCAGAAGCCTTGCCACCGTCCGCGTTTCTGAGGGGCCACCAGCGGCGGTCGTCCGTGCGGTCGAAGCCCCCGGTAGGCGGATCGATCGGACCCCTCCAGGGGGAGCCTGTGCTGCCGTGGGCCGGCCGAGTCCCCCAATCTCTGTCGCCCACTGAATCCGTTGATCTCCTGAAAAGTAGTTGTAAATATTCGTCGATATTCTTTCTGTCTGATATACCAGGTAACATTTACCTGTATATTCATACACCTGGATTCGGCCAACGTCCACATCAACAGGCATAATACAATGGCCCCATAGAATTTCTCGCATTAGATCGGGTTAGATTTGTATAGCGACGCCGTACCTGCTTGGGTTCTGTTTATATCAACGAATGGACAATGGATATGCAACAGCGCAAGCTCACATTGAGGGAAAACATTGGCTTTCTCTACAGCGGCTTAGATAATAGGAACTGGTGACCCGTCCAAAGCGCTTCTGGCAAATGCGCCCCATCAAAAGCGCCACGACAAAATCACCCAGACAAATGCGCCCCGACAAATGCGCCAGAAAACCACACAAAAACGCCGACAAATGCGCCCCGACAGTAGTGCCACAAAATAATCGACAAATGCGCTCCGGCGGCAGCGCAAAAATAATAATAAGTTACATGTGGTGTCCAGCAGTTATGGGACTGTTCCAATCCTCGACTACCTTCGGAGAATTGCACACAATTTACAAATTTAGTCGGTTTAAACTGTCTAACAACTAACAAGTAAGAGGAACTTATGACAATCGTCTTTCAAAAGATAAAACCTATAACTGTGTAACTGTCAGCCTGGCAACATACATTCTTTCTTAGAATGTTTTATTAGTTACTGTCTAGTTTATCATTTAAATGTATTGAAATATCGTGCACTCTGCAGCTTTCGGTGTGTCTCATTTTTCGTCTCATTCAACAGGCAAGGGCGGGCGCATTTGTCGGAGCGCTTTTATTGGGGCACATTTGTCGGGCACATTTGTCGGGGCGCTTTTATCGGGGCGCATTTGTCGCGGGAGCAATTGTCGGTGAACCATAGGAACTATAGGTAACGCTATACAGGAAGCAGGTATAGAAGTTGACTGCATAGTTAGTATAGATGGTCGACTCTTATTCGCCCAATAATAGGGGTTACCAAACAAACAATCTGTGCTTAGGCAGCCGAGAGTTGACATGGGTACGTTTTAATTAATAACAATCTGTTTTATCTGATCTTACCTCAACTTACTCTGCATCATCAGTGATAGTCTTATTCGATCTCACTTGATCTTAGCACACATAACTCTACTTTATAATTATTAATTATCTTGTTTCATTTTACCTGAACCAAACATACTTTGCTCTACCTTGCGTTACCCCGCTGTACCCAATTCTACAATTTACCTCAACTAGCCTCATCTAACGTTACCTGGCCGATTCTAGCTGTGCCTAATATTGCCTTTCAATGTCTATTTCTTCTTGTAATTTGAGAAGAACGTCTATCAAGGCGATTGACTGAGAGAAGACACTGCAGGTGTGCAATTGGCTTTCTACCTGTTTAGTAGGCAACAAGAGTAGGCGATCTAAACGTCGTTCCAACAAGTCCTTGGTTGAAGACAGATCGTCTACGTTTCTGGCCAGCTGTACCTTCGACAAATACATGTAAAGTAGGCACACGTATATATAGAGCACATATCCAAAGACTCTCAGCTGCTTCGTATACGAAGTTCAATATTGTCGCTTCCAATATACAAAGTGTACGGTCTATAGTAAATGCAAGGTGTAAGCAGAATATATTTCAAAGTTTATATATCCTATGTATAAATAAAGATTGTCTGGCTCACATCAACCTATAGTTGGATGGATTGCTTGTTCATCTCTTTAGATGTGCTTGCAGTTTGTGGTGTACTACAACGGTCTTTGATAGATACACACCCAAAGACAGTTCAACAATAGGCTTGAAAGGCTTCCAAATGGGCATGAGGTGTCATCAACAACAACAGTTCAATAATAATAATAATAATAATAATAATAATAATAATAATGATAATGATAATGATAATGATAATGATAATGATAATGATAATGATAATGATAATGATAATGATAATGATAATGATAATGATAATGATAATGATAATGATAATAATGATAATGATAATAATAATAATAATAATAATAATAATAATAATAATAATAATAATAATAATAATAATAATAATAACAATAATAATAACAACAATAATAATAATAATAATAATAATAATAATAATAATAATAATAATAATAATAATAATAATAATAATAATAATAATAATAATAATAATAATAATAATAATATTTATTCTTTAATGAAGCGCCTGACAAATGCACTGATGTGTACATGTACATGTACATTGATATTAGGACGATTAAACAATTCACACAAGAACACAAATTACAGAAGACATAAATCAACAAAGTTGCAGCCATGCAAGGCGCAAGCTCATTGCACTTTTGCTGCCACCTAGGGAATGAAGGCATGAGTTAAACCCAGGGGGTCTTACGGGAATCGAACCGGGTCCGTGAAAACTTCAGGCAAGAGTGCTATCCTTTATACTATCCTCCTCCCCAAGGCGTCAAATGATGGTCGCTTTCACTTAAATCGTAGTCGAGAATCGTACGTAATCTGTTCAAGAAGCACGGTTGAATTGGTCAGGAAACCAGATGATCAGGCTAGATTGGATAAACTAGTTCAAAGAGTTGAGTCTTAACATCATTTGGGCTAGCGCAGACAGCGCCTCTGAGTAGATATCTTGAAGGGGCGCTATATAAATGTTCAATGACATTACATTAAGTTTAGACCAGAAGACATTAATAGAACCGGTAACACGCACAGGATGTTGCGCCGATTTCTAAAGCTTCGGCCAGCTATACCGAGGCTGATCAGACGCCCAATGCAGTTCTGGTGCGAGGCACAGCACGAGTCAAAGTATATGTCCGTGGATCAAGTGCAATGTTTACTTATATATTAAAGGGTGAGCAAGAAGCAGAGTTAGGTCGGCTGGTATAAATGTTATGCCTTGTGGACAATAAATCAGAATTTAAGCTGCCTTCTTTGCAGCCAGTGCAATGAATGCAAGATAGATGTGATATGTTGATATTAACCCATTAGTGCCTACAATCCCATATATGGGATGATGCTAAAAATTGCTAATATTTTTTTAAACTAAGTGTAATGTCAAATAATTTTTAAAGTGATTTACTTATGACATATTGTTCTTCAAGATAATTAATTTACACCTACAAGATTTTGTGTATTTTTGGGTGTAATTACGTCATATCTTGATAAGTATTGCAAATTCATGTTCTGTCAAAATGGCTACGCGCAAAAATTTAGTATAATTTACTCATTCATTATTAAACAAAAATAACTTATTCATTGCTTAGAAAAATGTATTTTAGTGATTAGGTATTAGCCATTGTGGCAGAAAATGATTTTATTATTGATAGCTGGGTGGTAGTAGCCCGATCCCATATTTGGGATTGTAGGCACGAGAGACCTCACCTACATGCAAGTTTGCAAATCATCTTAGAGTTACGTCTCAAAATGCTGTTGATGTTGTCAATACAGTTTCAAAGTGAATGAATGATCCCACACTTGAAAAATGGCTTTGGTTTTCCATGCAGGCACACATAGGCCTACCTGGTTGCTGAATGCTGATATATTGCATGAACTTGAAATGTTATAGGCCTATCACTTCAATATGGGTAACATACTCATTGGTCCGCCAGATGTTGTGGTCACTACTGATGAAGACAGTGGTCATGAGGAAGGGGCGTCATGAACAACTTGTCAAATGGGCGAATGGACTCCTAGCTGAAGCTGATGCCAGAACGTATGATGGAACTGAAAGGCGAGACATAAACATGGAATGCGAGGAACACCGCGATTCAGACAATGATAACGTTCCACTGAAATTCCTGAAATCATCAACTGGATGTAAGACACAGCTGCAACTGCAAGAGCAGCAGCCTGGAAGATGGGGTAAGCGTGATCTATATCAGCATCCTTGCGTTTTCTTCAATGGTCGGTCAGTAAGCCAACGTTCCTCGGACACCTGCCAGTTTGTTTGAGTTTGTGTGCAATAGCACTACAAAGTATGCCAGACAGAAGAGAAAGCCAACTTTTGGTGTCGACAGCAACGAAATGCGATCATTTCCTGCGACCCTGAAAATCAGTGGCTACTCAACTGTTCCATGTTGTCGCATATCTTGACAATAGGACGATTACGTCATGAATAGTCCTGTCAATTCGGTTATGGCAAGGAATAGGTTTGAGGAAATTTTACAGTTTCCACATGTAGCTCATAACACTTTTCTTACAGCTGGTGACAAAAT
>JACEVL010001517.1:0-5000 GCA_020284085.1 Aporrectodea caliginosa
GTATTTATTCATAAATGCATTTATTATTTATTTATGTATCTATGAAGAAACGATATATGCTGCGTCATTTGGGTACCACTCAGTAGCATTGGACAAAAGCTGATATAATGCAATAATTCAGATAGATACTGAAAATTGTACGCATGGATCCAGGGCTTAGCGACATCTTATGACAAGAAAAGGCAGTTTACGTCGGCAGAAATTATTTTTAACAGTGCTCAACGTTGTCATGATATAATCACTAGCTTCATAGCAATAATATTGATGACGTTGACTACACTTACTTAAACAGAATTTAAAAAGGTTAACTTATGCATAAGGCGCAAGCGTTTTAGAGGTGTCTAAAAATTGCATTAAGTTCTCATTGCTTGGGCAGCATCATATTGCTCATCTGGTAAAGTTCTTATAATATTCTTCGCACTTTATGATTATATAAATCGATGATTAAAAGTGTAACGACATCTTATGGCAACAATGGCCATTTATATCGACAGAAATTATTTGAACCGTTCTCTCCGTTTTTAAATTACAGCACTGTGAAAAGCTATTTGTAGCGTCTTTGCAATCTGTAAAACTAATGTTAGGCAATTCTCTGCTAGAATAGCGGGGCCTAAAATATGGAACTCCATTGACCGTAGCATCCGCAATTAGAGCTCACTCAACTCCTTCAAACAGGCCTATAAAAAACACTTATTTAACTGACGTTGACTTTACTACTGCCTTCTCTATTTCTCATCCTAAGTTAATCGAAATGACTCATGTTCCCTTTCAAGCCCAACTAATTTGTTCTATCATAGTGGGGAAGACTAAGCCACATGGGCTTCTTCTCCCCAAGAATCGATTTTTACTACTTAACCTGTTAGACTATGACCTCTTCAATTTCTGCTCTCTACTAATGGCACTTACGAAATGAAATCTGTTAGTTACTGTATTCATACTTGTACATTGTGTTCACTGTTCATGGAATCGATTCAAATAGATTTGACGTAACCACGATTGCACGCTGTTGATTTGTAGGCATTATGTAGCGTACGTTGTCAATTTTTAAAGGTGTCTTGGTCCTTAAGTTTGAAGATCACCATTATAATCAATACTAATATTATTTATTATTATTATTTATTATTATTATTATTATTATTTTTTGTTGTTGCCCCGAGGTAAACATGATCCCTCAGGGACTTCGAGATTAATTAAAATGATAAAAGTCTATTATTATAATTATTATTATTATTGTTATTACTATTGTTATTACTATTACTATTACAATTATTAGCCTACTATAACTAATACTGTTATGTATCATCATAATCGTCGTAGTTGTCGTCGTCGCTGCTATTGTTGTTTTTATTTCAATTTTAAATGTTAATTTCTGAAATAAATTGAAATCATCGACGGTGGTCCGTAAAACAAGACAAAGTAACTTTAGCGTAATTGTTAAGAAAACAAAGATGGCGGCCATCCAACGCAAGACTAATAAGACGTGTGTGTCGATGGGGATAATTACCTCAAATCTCCCTCCTCTATCTTCCCCTCCCTCTCCTCCGATTTCAATCTGTACTCCTTCAACTCTTCCTCTTCCTCCTCCATCACTTATTCCCCCCTCTCCCACCTGCTTCTGCATCTATTGCAGTTTCATCGGCAGATCTGGCAGATTCCTTCATCGTGGTCTCAGTAATCTAGTAATCTGCAGCACTAATTATTCCCTCCACACCGACATATACATGTATACAGTCATACACCCACGCACATACACACAAATGCACATACAGACATACACACATACGCATGCAATACAAACTACATATATTCACACATACATACATACATACATACATACATACATACATACATACACACATACGCACATGTGCACATACATGCACACATACGTACGGAATAGAAACTACATACATTCACACATACATACAGACATACATACAGTGTACATACATACACAAATACAGTGATACACGCAAAAGCGCCTACATACACACTACATACACACACGCACATACATATACACATACATCACCACAGAGGGTGACATGTAGCGTGACTCTGCTAAACCCCGCTACTACAACGTCGGTTATTACTGATGGACTTTAACCGATTGGAGGAAAGGATAGAGGGACGGAAGAAAAGGCGGACATAGAGGCGGTTGGGTAGGGGAACACACACAGGAGGGATGAGTAGAGGGAAGGCCAGAGAAAGGGACAGAGGGATTAAAAGAGGGACGGAGAGAGGGAGGGACAGACAAGGGACGTCTGTGCAGCTGGGATACTCTGTCTCTTTATCCGATCCATGATCAGAGGAATGGTGTTCGGCAACTTCTGATCGCTGCTCCTTCTTCAACGCTGATCGGATAATTACTTCCTGCGATCGCTTCATGGCCGGCTGAGTCTCATAATTGGCGGATTAAAGTCGTCGTCGGTCGAAAGGACGAAGGGAGGCGGAATGTGGGCGTCTTCCCCCACGACGAAGACGATGAGAGATTCAGATGGGGGAAGAGGGTCAAAGGTCGAACGCGTCTCGTATTCATCTGACGACGAAGAGATGAATTTAGGGATTTATGAGTATGTCTGTCTGTCCTGCTTCTGTCTGTCTGTTTGTCTATCTTTATGTCTGTCTGCCTGCCTGCCTACATGCCTGTCTGTCTGTCTGTCTGTATGTATGTATGTATGTATGTATATATATGTCTGTCTGTCTGTTTATGTATGCTTGTATGTTTATCTATGTATGTATGTATGTATGTCTGTATGTATGTCTTCTTCTTCTTTTCAACCGTCCTCGATACGAGGGTTGGTCGCATTGTAGACGATTCTTCTCCATCCTCTCCTGTCCTCGGTTTCTCGCAGCAACCTTTCCGTTGATAATTCCAACCATTCGCCCACATTGTCCATCCACCTCTTCCTTGGTTTCCCTCTTGCTCTTGCTCCCGGTACCGTTCCTTGCATAATTTCTTTCTCTAGACATTCACCTTGTTTTCTCATTATGTGCCCAAAGTAAGACATCTTACTTCTTTTGATTGATTCCAGTAAATTCCTTTCCACTCCCGCCGTCTCTAACACCCATTCATTTGTTTTCTTCTCTATCCATGATATACCCAGTATTTTTTCGTATGCATTTCATTTCAAATGCTTTTATTCTCTCCTCATCCCTCTTTTTGATTGTCCAGCTCTCGCAGCCATACATCATCACTGGCCATATAAGTGCCCTCATTAATTTAATCTTTGTGTTAATTTTTATGTTATGGCTTTTCCACAGTTTCATCAGATCTACTCCTATTCCAAGTCCTCTTGCAGTTCTTGTTCTTATCTCCCTGCTGCAATCCACGTCTTCTGTTATGAGTGATCCTAAGTACACGAAGGTTTCCACTTGTTCTATCATACTGTCTTGTACTTTGATGTTGCATTGATTCCCATTTAGTGCCATACACTTTGTTTTACCTATGTTGATCTCTAAGCCCTTTTTTCGCCCTTCCCTGTCCAATCGAGTCACCAAATCCTGTAGTTCCATTTCTGTGCTTGCCATTAACACTATGTCATCTGCATATCGTAGATTTGTTATCCTTCTTCCTCCAACTTGAATGCCTCCTTTGTATGTATGCATGTACATATGTATGTATGTATGTATGTATGTATGTATGTATGTATGTATGTATGTATGTATGTATGTATGTATGTATCTATCTATCTATCTATCTATCTATCTATCTATCTATCTATCTATCTATCTATCTATCTATCTATCTATCTATCTATCTATCTATCTATCTATCTATCTATCTATCTATCTATCTATCTATCTATCTATCTATCTATCTCTATCTCTGTCTCTGTCTTTCTGCCTGTTGTCTGTCTGTCTGTCTGTCTGTTTATCTGTCTCTCCATCCTTTCATCCATGTATCCGTCTATTTATCTCTCCGCTTGTCTATCTGTGTCCGCGTGTCTGTAGCTCTCTCATTTACAGATCAGCTTCTTCTTTATCATCACCATCATCATAATAATCTTATTCTCCTCCTCCTCTTTCTCCTTCTCGTCCTTCTCCTCTTTCACTCTGTGGTTCCCCGTCCATTTCTTCGGCTGAGCCTGGCGACATCTTTTAACTGCGAAGTGCGAACTATCACAGTATAGTCTTTGTGAACGAGGCTTTTCTGTCGCTACACCTAGATTTTCAAACCTTCTCGTTCTATCTTTCCGTTCTGCTTAGACGGTAATCTCATTTCCAACACAACCTAAGCCTACCTTTTCCGAATTGTTTATCCACCACAGGCTGTCTCTCTGTCTTTACGGACTCACAGTCAACATTGAGACAACAATGTTGACCTAATTACTTTTTAGTTTTGGTGCGTCATCGGTTGATGCCTTGTGCATTAGACTCAGGCGCGATAGAAACCAATAATTGTGGCGCTTCATAAATGCCTTGGGGGCCGTCCATAAATGACGTCACGCACCTGGGGAGGGGGGGTCGGAAATTTGTGACGATGTGTGACATGGGGAGGGGGTCAGCGCAGTGTGACGTCACATCAGGTCTGTGTAATTAAATTTAACAATTAACAACATTTTAAGTTTAAAATAACAGCACTAATTTTGAGTATTAAAATTTTCATAAGCTATCATACACGGACATTATTTTAATGATTATTTTAATGTATACGGGCACCATTATTAATAATTTTCTAATTATTTAAATATTTTTCACCATCAGATTTTTAAATACTTATTACAATGACAATAAATGAGATTTGAAACATGTTTTATTATCAAGTGGAAATTTGGTTTTAAGGGGGTCAGAGCTTTGTGACGTCATATTTCAGGGGTGTGTGACTTTTTGTGACGAAGTGTGACATGGGGGAGGGAGGGGGTCAAAAATCGGCCAAAATAGCGTGACGTCATTTATGGACGACCCTTGTAACAATAAAGGTAAAGGTAACGATAACGATAACAATAGCGATAACAGCAACGAAAATTTAACTTAATGCTAACGATTGCAATAATAAT